>BQNB010000577.1:2379-144673 GCA_026074375.1 Tanacetum coccineum | reverse complement strand
AAAAGGTGTGTCGGGGTTGGGTTACCGGGTTTGGTTCGTGTATAAAACAACCACCGAAGGGTTGTTTGGTTGGTTCGGGTTGGGTTTAACAGCCGAGGGCTGCGTTTGGTTTGCAACAAAAGGGTGTGGTCGGGTTAGTGGTAACAGCCGACGGGATGACGTCGGGATGGTTGGGTTGTTTGGTTGGTTTGGGTCGGGTTCGTGGGTTCACAGCCGGGGTGTTTGATTGTTCTACCAACGAGAGTGCGTTGGGTTGAGGTTCACAGCCACCCCAAAAGGGTGCGTTGGTTTTTGTTATAACACCACAAAGGGCGTTTGGCTGTGACAGCCCCACCTAGGGTGTGTTTGGTTCGGTCATATAACAAGCAATAGGGTGCGTTTGTTGTGGTCTCACAGCGAAGGGTGCGCTTGGGCTATTGTAGAGACTAGGGTGTGTTTGTTTGGTTGGACAAAACCGCACAAGGGTGCGTGGGGTTTGGTCTCAGCCCGAGGGTGCGTTTGGTTTGTTTTGGCAGCCACGCGCCAAAAGGGTGCGGTTGGTTTTATTAAAACACCCCGAAGGTGTTTGTTAGTTGTGTTGGGTCGGGTTAGTTGCGGGGACAGCTGGGAAACAGCCGAGAAAGGGCGTGTTTGGTTTGTTTGGTTTAACAGCCCCGGCTGTTGGGTTTGGCTGCGAAAACAGCCGGGGTGCGTCGCGTTTGAGTGTGTTGTCACCGATATAGGGTGAGTTTGGTTTACACCGCAAACTATATTATTTGTTTCATATATTTGATTTAACGAATAATATGTGATGGAATATTGAAACTTGCGCGGTCTAGTTAAAATATGAAATTAATATTAAAACGGGACTTATATTGATGTATAAGCGATATTAGATATGCTTTAGACGAGAATTGAACTGAAAATGGACTTTGGCACCTTTTTATAATGAACGATTTAAATCAGAAAATAGAACATGAGATTCGGGATTCGAGGTTTTGATAACTTAGACTTTGGTTTACAAAATATAACAAATTATATTTTGACGGACGTTTTGATATAAAACGGGACTTGTAACTCCCAATAACGAAGAAACTGGAGTGAAATCGGAATATACACTTTAATAGGAAATAAGTTATTTTTAATATATTAAATCTGACAGATCTATTAATTAAACGATTTGAGCACTTTCGAGTCCGTTTCAGCCTTCCGGCGAAACACGAAAGTTGTTCGTAATGACGTTTTACTTTGCCGCGAGGCTTATCAGTTTTAAAACTTGAGATAATTTGGATTGGGGGGAATGTATATATTTACTAAATAATGTATTACGGTTAAGGTTTAACACGCGAAAGTGGATTTTCTCTTACATGTATATATGGATGCAACATATGAAAAATTTGTATGATTTGTGGTTAACGATGTACGATCGTTGGTCATATTGAGTACGTGTATTATAATCGAACGACACATAATTATTGGTCGTGGTCGAGATTCGTTGCTGTTTCAGTTAATGTTTTATTGGATTAATTGATCGTGGTCTTAATCAATGTGAGATCATTAACTCGCTTTTCAATATTTTGAATGTTTTATAACCCGCGGGGGGGATACTTGCATTGTCTTAAAAATCTTATATTTGGTTATCTTATAACAATGCGATTGTTTTAAAGGATTTTGTGAGTTTATTAGGCCCCATGTTTTACTGGTTTTACATATTTTTGGGGTGAGAAATGCTTGTTTTACAAATGCATTTAAGGATTGTTTAAAAATGGGTTTACATACTTATTTGCATAGGCCTCGCTATGGGATACTTATTTGAATTCATTTTTTTTCACAAATGCATAACTTTACATTTGAAATGATTTTCGGATTAGGAGCTTAGGCTGATGAAATGATAACAATAAAAATTACTGCTCCGGGTGTTTTTGGAGGGGGACACCGGTAACGGGAGACATATTGTTACATTTACTGCCGGGTGTTCTTGGAGGGGACACGGTAACGGGGAGTATATACGCATTAACATTATGCCCGGGTGTTTTGGAGGGGACCCACCGGTAGCCGGTTTTAGTGGTCAAAGGTATGTGTAATTAAACACATACCAAAATCCCCCATACTAAGACATTGTCGTATCCTCACGCAATGCTATAAGTAAGCACATAGAAAACTAAGAATTTCGATCCCCATCGACTAATTACCTCGAAAAGTAGCTACGTGTTCATCAAGGGGAATTAAAGAATCAAGAGTTTAGAACAGCCCCATTTTTACCATTTCTAAAGATATACACTTATTACCACTAAAATTTTTATATTTTCCCTTTTTCTCATTTTTTTAGCAACTAACTAATTCGACTTTTGTTATTTTCATAACCGTTAGGGATCATAGAACAAGATGCATTTCGATCCGAGAATGCCCCAAAAAGGATAAATTCATCGTCCCCGACTTTTCACTTGCTCCAAACCAACCTTAAAATGAAATCACCGTTAAATATCAGTTAAGATGCTAATACTACTCTTATTTTCAACTTGTGAACTTTTCACTCCCAACAATTATTATATCTTATGTGAATTTGTTATTTTCAATTTCAACCATGGATCAACATTTTGCAAAATTCTATGTTTCATGTTCCACCCGAGAATAATGAGTTTAAAGGCGAGATCATCCCATGTAGCGACTTTTGTCTTGACACATCCCAACCTTGCGGCTAAGTGACCAGGCTTTTGACACCCCACAGAGACTAGTATCGGGACTCACAGACCTTAGGTTTCAAAAACTCTCAGGTTTCCCGTATACACATAGCTTATTTAAAAACTTAAAATAGAATAGTCAAAGTTCAAAAGCATATTTAAATTTAACAAAAAGAGATCTATTTATTAATTCACACTTACTATTAAACATAATATTGATGCAATTGTAACCCTCGACCTTTTAGAAGGCCGTATCATTATTAAACCTCGGTCCTTTAAACAACTGCCACATCGGTATGCGAGCCGACCATGGTCCAGGAGTCTTATTTTGACCTCGGTGATTTCCTTAACCTTTTAGAAGGCTGCAACATCGGTTGTGAGCCGGCAAGATGCAGCAAACTTTTATCAGTCTCGGATTTTTATTCTTACTATGGGCTTTCTTTAGAAGGTTGTAACATCGGTTGTGAGCCGGCAAGATACAACAAACTTTTATCAGCCCACAATTTATATTTATTATTATTATTATTATTTTTTAAATATTTTTTTTACTTTATATAGAGAAGACTTGTTTTTGAAAAATTCAAGTATAAATTTGAACTAAGACTAAAATTTTTGCTATACACTACATAAAAATTGTTGATTTAAGTTTAATCTCCAAAAATAGCACGTATATTAATCTGGTTAGAAGCTTATGGGAGAAAAAGCCACAAATTACACACATGAGCTCTTAAAATTTCCAACTAATCCTTGTTTAGCATCCAACTCATAATCAACTCTATCATTTTTCATTCTTCGCGAATTTCCGCGAACGCTTAGCCTAAACGTTAAGGAATAAGCTAGAGCTCAACACGCTCGATCGGGTCAAAATTTATTCTTATTCTACCCAGTAGGATAGTCAAAATTGTGACAAAACACTTATTTTATTTTATGAAAATTTTAATTTTTTTTTAATTTTTCTTTTGAAATTTTGGTGGTAAAAACGGAATTACGTGAAAACAATGACTGTAGGCACAATCAAATCGATAGATCCCCCCTACTAGAATTAAACAGTGTCCTTAATGTTTTAAGAAAGGTCTCTACATAAATCCTAAGCCGTTTATTAAGTATGCTTAAAGATAAACGTTAGTCGATTAGATTAGGATATTAGATTTCCCAAATGAAGCTGAGGATTTGAAGCTCGAGTGATCAAAGGATAAAACCGCGAGCATGAGAGGCTTCAAAAATCCTGGACAATCACAAAAACATAAGAAAATAAGAAAGGAAAGAGGCACACCTTCTCACAACAGAAAACACTTATTCATTACTACATAATATAACTACGGATAAGCATGGGTTGCCTCCCACGAAGCGCTTGTTTAGGGTCACTAAGCTTAACCCAATCCCCAAATTCATTTGTCCTTAGGGAAGGTTTGGAGATCTGAGACAACTAATTTTGGTACGTCCCCTCCAAAGTAGTGCTTAATTCAATGATTGTTCACCTTGAAGTTTGGCCCGGTGTTTTGGGATAACTCAATGGTGCCATATGGAAAGACTTAGGTAATGGTGAATGGTCCAGACCAACAGGATTTCAACTTGCCCGAGAACATCTTTAATTGAGAGTTAAAGAGGAAGACTTGATCACCGACGTTGAAAACGCGGTTTTTGATCTTTGAGTCATGGATCCTCTTTGTTTTATCTTTATAGATCAAAGAGTTCTCATATGCATGATCATGAAGTTCATTTAGTTCATTGAGTTGAACTTTACGGTGATCGCCCATGGTTTCAAGGTCAAAGTTTGCATGCTTCAAGGCCTAGTAGGCTTTGTGCTCGAGCTTGATCGGTAGATGACATGCCTTTCCGTACACGAGCTTGTATGGGGTACACCCGATGGGTGTTTTGTAAGCGGTACAGAAGGCCCAAAGTGCATCATCTAGTTTGTCCGACCAAGATGCACGGTTCTTGCCTATGGTCCTTTCAAGAATTCATTTCAAGCCACGATTGGATACCTCAACTTGCCCACTTGTTTGTGGGTGATACGCGGTGGAGAGACGGTGAGTAACTCCGTGTTTAAGCATGACCTTTGCAAATTGGTCATTGCAAAAATAGGTTCCGCAATCACTTATGATAGTATGAGGGGCACTGAATTAGGCGAAGAGAGATTTAAGAATGTTACAAACAACTCGGGCATCGTTGGTGGGGAGCGCTTTCGCTTCAACCCATTTTGACAAGTAGTCGACCGCCATGAGTATGTATTTGTTCCCTCGTGAAGACGGGAATGACCCCAGGAAATCGATGCCCCACACGTCAAAGATTTCGCAAACTTGGATGTAATTTTAAAACATTTCATCAGGTTTCGAAATTTTTCCTTTACGCTGATAAGTGTCACATCGGGTGACCAAGTCATGGGCATCTCGGTAAATCGTGGACCAATAAAATCCTGAATCAAAAACCTTTTTGGCGGTGTAGTTGACACCGTAATGTCCCCCGGTAGGTCCACTATGGCAAGCTGTGAGGATGTCAACAGCTTCTTGGCCCTTAACACACCGTCAGATCACTTGATCCGCACATATTTTGAACAAATAGGGGTCATCCCAAAAGTAGTGATTAACATCCTTGAAAAACTTGTTCTTTTGCTGGGACGACATCCCTTTAACAATGAAATTCCCCCGTGGTAATTTGCATAATCGGCAAACCACGGGGTACTTGAGTTACCACGACAAGTCACCATATTAAGTGTTTCGAGAGCAAACATTTCATTTACCTCTTTTGGGTCGAGCACATTTTCATAAGGATTTTCTAATCGGGAAAGATGATCGGTCGCGAGATTCTCAGCTCCTTTTGTGTCAATTACTTTGAATGTGAACTCTTGAAGGAGGAGAACCCACCGGAGCAATCTCGCCTTGGAATCTTTTTTAGCAAAGAGATATTTTAGGGCGGAGTGGTCCATATACACTATGCTTTTGTTCAAGATGAGGTAAGACCATAATTTTTTGAAGGCATACACCACGGCTAACATTTCTTTCTCTGTCGTAGTGTAATGCGATTCCACCTCGTTCATTGTTTTACTAGCATAGTGTATAGGCCTAAAGTGTTTTTCATGACGTTGCCCCAAGACTGCACCTATGGCAAAGTCATTTGCATCGCACATAAGCTCAAAGGGTAAGTCCCAGTCGGGGGCAATCAAGATTGGAGCTTCGGTAAGTTTTTTCTTTAATGTTTCAAAAGCTTGAATACATTCATTGAAGAAGATGAACGTAGTATTCTTCTCAAAAAGATGAGTCATTGGTTGGGAAATTTTAGAAAAATCCTTAATGAACCGTCGGTAGAAACCGGCATGACCGAGAAAACTCTGAACACCCTTAAAGGTGGTGGGATGAGGTAACTTAGCAATCACATCGACTTTGCCTTTATCAACCTCAATCTAATTTTTAGAAATCTTATGGCCAAGGACAATGCCTTCCTTAACCATAAAATGACTCTTTTCCCAATTTAGACAAAGATTTGTGTCTTCGCACCTTTGAAGCATCTTGTCTACATGAGAGAGGCAATTTCTGAATGAATTCCCAAAGACCGAAAAGTCATCCATAAAGACTTCCATCATTTTTTTGATCATATCATGAAAGATAGCCATCAAACACCTTTAGAACGTGCCATGTGCATTGCATAAGCTGAAGGGCATGCGATGATAGGTGAACGTTCTGTAAGGATACGTGAATGTTGTCTTTTCTTAATCATGAGGGTTGATGGGAATTTGAAAGTAACCCGAGAAACCATTGAGAAAACAATAGTATTCTTTTCCCGCTAATCTCTCGAGCATTTGATCCATAAACGGTAGTGGAAAGTGGTCTTTACGGGTGACTTCATTTAACTTTCGGTAGTCAATGCATACACGCCAACCCGTAACCAATCGAGTCAGAATTAACTCATTTTCATCATTTTCAACAACGGTAAAGCCACCCCTTTTTGGTATGCAATGTACGGGGCTTACCCAAGGACTATCCGAGATCGGGTAAATTAATCTGGCGTCAAGATGTTTTTCAACCTCCATTTTGATGACATCGTAGATTTTTAGATTCACCCATCTTTGGTATTAAACCGCCGGTTTGTAGTCCTTTTCCATAAGAATCTTGTGAGTAAAAAATTCCAGGTTAATACCCTAAATGTCAGAGAGTTTCCAAGCGATGGCTCGCTTGTGTGACTTCAAAACCTTTATGAGAGCGGCTTTTTCCTCGACACTCAAGTCTTTAGCAATTACGATGTGCAACTTGTTGTCACCTTCCAAAAATGCATATTCGAGATGAGGAGGTAAGTCCTTGAGTTCGACCTCGGGAGGTTCATCAATTAAAGATTTATTAGTTTTAGCTTCACAAACTTTAAGTTCTTTTTGAATTTTAGGCAAATAGTTTCCTTGAGTGGGAGGGGGTAATGATGGATCATTATTGAGAAATGCTTCAAGAAGAAGAATATCCCCCTCCGGGTCAAAGTAAGAGTCATCAACTTTCGGTGAAGTTGGATCATCTTCAAGAGCGAGGAAAGCATCGACTTTCTCGAGAAGAAAATCACTATCCCCGAAGGGAGTGAGAGTCGGAGAAGAGGTAGAAACAATCGGGTCATAGTAAGGAGTAGGATTGCCACTTGCGATAACATCGGAGAAACCGAGAACTTCTTGAAAATACTCCTCACAAGCCATTTCAATGACGTCGATTCCGTTCGTCGTCATATCATCGTAATTAGAGGAGTATCTCGAAGTTTGGTCAAGATTGAATGTTACGGCTTCTTTTCCAACATGGAGAGTTAATTCTCCTTTGTAAACATTGATCAAAGCACCTCCGGTCTTTGAGAAGGATCTCTCGAGAATTAGGGGGACTCGGGGATTGGCATCAAAGTCTACGACTACAAAGTCGGCCGAGAATTTAAACTTTCCTACTTTTAGGTAGACATCTTCGACGATACCGATCGGTTGGGTAATCGAATGGTCCACAAGTTCAAGAGTCATACAAGTAGGAGTGAGCTCCGGAAGAGAAAAGTTTTTCCACACTAATAATGGCATGAGATTTATGCTAGCGCCGAGATCGGCCAAGGCTAAGCACTTATCCATTCCGAGAAAATCACACGGTATGAGAAATTTGTCGGGGTCTCCAAGTTTTTCGGGTAACTTGTTGAGGATAACCAACGAACAATGCTCATTTAGAGGCGTTCTAGCCATTTCACTTAATTTTTCTTTGTTTCTGATTAAAGCTTTAAGAGTCGAGGCAAATTTTGGCATAAGAATCAAAGCATCTGTGAGGCTAATTTCGAAACTCAAATCTTTAAAGATTTTGTAGAATTTCTCAATTTGGTCGTTAGCTTTTTCATGGCACCTTTCATCATTACGTCTTGAAGGATACGGAATCGATGATTTTGGGTTAGGCATCGGAGCACTAACGGGAGCAACAACATGCTCAGAATTTGGTACATAAGGTTGAACTTGGACAACCGGAGGTTGGACGTCTTTGGTACTTCCGTTATTAGCAGGAGGTACCGTGTCCTTTGTCACCTCGGTTTCACGTTCCACTACTTTAGGAGGAGAAGAAGTAGTAGTAGGAATCGTGGGTCTGTGATAAGTAACACCGCTTCGGGTGGTAATACCATTTAAATCTTCCTTTGGGTTAGTAATGGTATTACTAGGGAGTGTCCCTGAACCTGAAGTAGAAGCGGTATTGGAATTCACAAACTTGGTAAGTATGTTCGTTAAATTGGTCATTTGATTTTGCAAGTTTTGATTCTGATTTTGCATATTTCTCATCACTGCATCATTAGCTTTGACGTAGTTTTGAAAATCATCCTTTGACACACCTTCTGTTTGTAGAGCCGGAGCTTGGGGAATCGGGGATTGATTAATCGGGGGTCGATAAATCTGGCCTTGGTTGTAATTAGTCCCTCGGTTTTGGTTGTAACGGTTTTGATTATTTCCTTGGTTTTGTTGAACGGGAGGAAAACCGGGAGGTCGAATTTGATTAGCAATCGAGGCTCGGTAACTGGTATTTCCTTGATTGAAATTAGCTGCGGCGGCTTGGGAAACATACTCTTGAATATTGTCACGATAAACGTTGCCATCGGTGGCGAGACAATTTCGGTAAGAATGAGCACCACCGCAAGTAACACAACTTTCCTCTACTGCTTTTACGGGAGCGAGAGCTTGAGATTTCTTATCGAGAAGTAAAGCTTTCACCATATCTTTAAGTTCGGCAACATCAGGAGAAATACCGGGGGTGGAAGAGCTCGCACTCACTTTGGCAACAACCGGTTTGTTACGTGAATTACGAACCTTGGATTTGCTCTCGATGATTCTTAGGAAATCACGGGGCATTTTATCCAAAAAGTTACCACCCGCGATGGAATTCAACGAATCTTGATCATTAGAGTTCAAAGCATTATAGAAAGTATCGACTTGATGTAATTCCAAAAATCCATGATGTGGGCATGCCCGATGAAGATCATTGAATCGGTCCCATGCCTCGTAAAAAGTTTCATCAAATCGTTGTTGAAATCTCGTGATTTCATTATGAAGATTTGTTGTTTTGGAAGGAGGGAAGAATTTGTTGATGAATTTCAAAACAAGATCATCCCATGTGAGAATCGATCGAGGGGGTTCTTTTTCAAGCCAAATCCGGGTGGCACCCTCGAGGGGAAATAGGAAAAGCATAAGTTTAACCGACGTACTCGGGACGTTCGGGAACTTCATCGTAGAAGTGATCTTGTTGAAATAACGGATGTGAGCATGAGGGTCTTCTTTGTCATGTCTGAAAAATTGTTTGTTTTGAACGAGGGTAAGCAAACCATGCTTAAGCTCAAAGTTGTCCGCGGTGATCTCGGGAACAACAATGGCATCCTCGTAACCCTCGGTGGGTGCTTCGAGCAATTGAGCCATAGTACGATTATCGTCCATCGTAACTACGGGAGGAGCTTGATTTTCAATTGGTTCCACTAGATTAAATGCTTCAAAAAAAGTCGGGGTGACTTGTTGTTGTTGACGGTTAGAATTATGAGATTGAGAACGAGTGCGCATGCACTAAAATGTAAAAAGAAAATTTATACTAAATTTTTTTTCTCTTTTTTTTTTTTTTTTGGTTTTTCAACAATGTATTCACAAAAATTTTAATAACGGAAAATGAGATAAGACACTTAAACCTAATAATCAACTCGCTTCTCGATAACTCTTCAAAGAGAAAAACACACAAAGGAGCCGAGGAGTAGGAAAGCGCGAGGCTATTAAAAACCTTTCTCCTTTAGGGTTGTAGTTCATAGGAACAACCCGCCTTATACCCCTGTTATAGTTTGTTTAACTTTCGAAGGTGAACCGTACCTCGCGAGAGACACAAAAGGTAAGTTTTTGATCTTTGGTTTGGGAACTTATTAATGATAATACTTCAATTGAAAGTATTATATTGATGGTGTTCTTTAACCAACTTGATTTTTATTTCTTTTTATGGACAATGTTTTTAATTTTTTGATTTTTTTTATATTATATATATAGTAAATAAAAGAAAAATCTTTCTTTATAAGAAAGTAAGCAAAATAACTTCACACGGAAGGATCTTCAAACACAATTTGTCAAACGGCTTCAACAATCGTAAGCCCCGGCAATGGCGCCAAAAACTGACAAGCTTCTTGATCACACCTTTAAAATATATATAAAAAAATATATAATACTTATAAATATATAAATATAAGGGTAAGAATAAAAAATCTCTCAATGTAGTAAACCGGAAGTATGATTCCCGGGTCGTTATCCCCAACGAGGAATGCAATTGAAAGTCGAGAGGCGTTTTGAGAATCGATGCTTGGATGGAACAAGATTATGATTGGTTATCTAAAACTACGGGAAAATTAAGGCAAAAACTTAAAAACAATTAAGGTAAGATAATTTTAACTAAAAACGCAAAACGGGAATCCTAAACGGGACCTAAAAACCCTAAATTATCAAAATTAAGTCCTAAAATGATCTTTTTGGTTTTTGTAAGTCTTAATTGGCTAAAAAGCTAGAACAAAGAAAACTAGACCAAAAACGAAGGTGACTAGGGCTTAAAAATACTATAAACATGAACGGGATTCAATCCCGTTCTTTAAAAAATCAAATTTTGCAATTTTAACCCTACGAGAGCAAATCTAATTTTTCTAAGTCCTAAATGTTAAAAGAAAATTTTCTAAAAAATAATTATATTTTTTTGACTTTTTTATGAATTAAAAACGATTTTAATGAAATAAAATATTTAAAAATACTAAACTATTTAATAAAAATTTGAAAAAATAAGCAAAAGTAGCTTGAACAATGATGAATCTAATAAAAATAAGCTGTGAAATAAGCTAAATCAGCTTAATATACAAAAGAGCTCAAAATGTGTATAAGTAATAGATATTGCAAACATAAACCGAAAAAGACCCAAGGACGAGTTGGTAGTGCGTGTGGTGTGTAAAAAATGTTTGGTGAATAGGGGTGAGGTCCCGGGTTCGAGCCTTGCTCACCTAGGACTTCCCCTAATTCCCAAATGTTTTTTAAAAGCTATTTTTTTACAACTTTTTAGAGCGATTAAAAATAAACACTTTTTTTATAAGCCACGAATAAGCACTAAAATAAGCTGAAAAGGGCAGGATAAGCTAAACTATACTAAACTATAAAAATGCTAACTCTTTGCAATTTTAAGCACTAATAAGCAAACCAAAAAGTAAATTAAGCTAAAACAGATGATAAGCTATACCTAAAAAGCAATTTTGAATAAAAATAAACAACCAAATTAAGCTAGAAAGACAGACTCATCAAAAAGCTATGAAACTTAAAAACTTTAAGCTAAAATGCAAATAAGCTTAAATAAGCTCTAAACTAAAGAGAATAAGCTAAAATTGGCTTAATCTAACCTAATAAGATAAACTAAACCTATAGTAAGCAAAAACAATAAGCTAATAAGCCTAAATAAGCAAATAGCTTTTTGGCCAAAACTGATAAGCTAAAAGGCCAAGAGGGACTTTTCTAGCTTAAAAATAAGCTAGCAAAAGGATCCTTATGGCTTAGTGGCTTATACCACTAAAAAGATTGGCCAAAAAGCTACAATAAGCAACAATGAAAAAGCAGTTTGAAATTCAGATAAGCACTTAAAAAGCTTCATGAAAAAGGCATCTCACACAGATTCAACACTAGACAAATTTTTGCAACTTTTGTAATCTTAACAAAACACCAATTTTGAGCTTAAAAATATAAAAACAAAGAGATCCTTATGACTATATAACCTACAAATAGATTAAATTTAGACTCCAAAGAACATGAATCAACAATCAAAAAGAATTTTGAAATTCACAATAAGCCACAACAAGCATTTGAAAAAGCAATTTTTTAAACACTTAGCAATATTTGACAGTTTTGGGAAAACACAAAACTAACAAATGCAGGCCTAGTACCTTTGTTCCTAACCTGTTTTAGCACTTGCACAAACTCAAAAACATCACAAAATCTAAATTAGCAAAAGCACAATCAAATAAGCCTATACAATAAGCTTTAACCTAACAGATTCAAATCATAAATTCTTAAAACCATAAAAATGAGATTTAACACTTAAATACTTGAACAAACTAAATTTTTGGACTACTTTAAGCTAAACTAAACTGACTCAAGAGTAAAAACTCATTTTGACCCATTTTGACTTTCAAAATTAGTTAAACCAAACACCCCTTTAAGTATTTTTCTTCACTTTTTAAACTGGAAACTTTGATTTAAAACCAAACTTTGCAAATACCAGATATTAAATAGGTATATTGGATACTTTTAAGCAAACTTCAACAAAAAAATAAGCACTTAAATAAGCTGAGACAGATTATGCAATTATAAGCTAAAATAGACAAAATTTTAAAAAAACTTAAACTAATGACTTCTAAACTACAAGACAATATAATAAGCATAAAACATCACAAATAAGCAAAAATAAGCTGGCAATAAGCACAAATAAGGAATTCTATAGTAGATAAGCTAAAATTAGAAAAATGAAGACTTATAAAAGCCCTTGCTTAAACAAGGAAAACAAGTGCTCTTAGAGCTATTCTACAAGCTCTAGCTTGTTAGAAACAAGCTAGTAAAACCCATAAGCTCTTCCATTATAAGCTTATCATCCATTTTAGTTTTTTGAGTGATTTTTGGTGAAATAGGACTTAAGTGTTATAAGTTATGGAAAAACCTACAATGCTTAAGAAAGTTGTAAAAAGAGCTTTTGTGAGCTTGTGAAACAGTTTTAAAACATAACAAACTTTAACTTAGAAACAGGATTATAACATAAAAACTCAATTTTTCATTAAACTATATAAATCAGTACAAGGCTTAAAAAAATTACAATAAACTAGAAAACATTAAAATATAAGCTAAAAAAAACTCAATGCCCCTTGGCTTACAAAGAGACTTATTTATACTAAGCTTAAGAATATTATAGGTCTTATGTTTTTTTGCTGAGATAGTTCATAGTTGTGCTTCTTGTGTGAGGTAAGTCTCAAATCAATCTTAGCCCTCCATTTTGAGTAGTCCCCAAGCTCAACGATTATGGCCCTTGAATCTTTGTCTTCTTTCATAGACGAATTATAGTGTAGAGGATTGCGAAGGTGTATGCCAGATGTGTGGGGTGGTCCTGGTGTAGGTGGACAAGTGTGAGAAGAAAGGGGAATGATGTCTTGTCTGGTAGTGAGGAGAGGACACCATCTAGGGAGATGATGAACAGTACTTCGCGTAATTTTTAAAAGATTGGAAAAGTGGCAGGAAAGGCCCCTAAGGGAGTATACTTTGGTTACAACCACAGTCCTTGAGGTTTGCATATTTGGTCCTTGGAGTTCGGGTTGGGATTGCACCGTTAGTCCTTTTAGGGACTAACGGGGTTAAATTATAAAAGGGGTAAGGGATAACGGGAGTTATAAGGGTATTGGGTTTGGGCTTTTTGATTGGGCCGGGGGTTATAAGAAAGAAGTGTTGCTCTTTTTTTAAGGTTTAAAGCTTTATAAGGTTTTGTAAATTATAAATGGGCTAACCCGGGCCCACTAGGTGGGTACGGGTGGGCCTACTTTTGGCAATTTAGGTTTTCGGGTTCGGTTTTCGATGCTCTTTCCAATGCCTCATCCCAGGGTTAACTTTGACTTTTGGACTTTTTGTTGACTTTGACTTTGTCTTTTTTTTACTTCTCACGGTCTTTCTGTTCTCGTGCTCGGTTTTGTCGTTTTGGCTTTGATTTTTGTCCTTTTCATGGATATCCATTACCTGCATAATACAAATACAATGTATTTTTGGTACGTTTTTAGTAATTTAAGTCCGGTTTTAGTGGTCAAAGGTATGTGTAATTAAACACATACCACTCACCTAACCGGGTAAGGAAATGTCGCGGAGAAGCTACACGATCGCGGATGATAAAAGAGCGGCAATCCTTAGAAGACTAAGTCTAGCAATGATAACCGTATACAGGACACACTCCATAAGTAATATCATACTATACTGGGGGGGACTTGATGACGTATAATAGGCATACCAGGCTTTTGGGCCTGGGCCGTATCATCACATAGGCCTCTAGGCCCAACCAAGCAAATAACGAACCAAAACTAAGCCCAGTCCTGTACTAGCCATGGTCCGAATATAACAAAGCGGATGCGGATCAATTACAAGCCGCTGGCATCCGCCGACATTCGCAGACACAATCACAGCGGAACCTTGTAGGTGAAACAATAAGAAACCATAGTATTTCACTCGCCTATAAAAGAAATGCTCTGACACCTCAAACGGTAGGATTTTCTCACCCTTCTCAATACACACACATATACTCTCTAATAACATGTTTACTTACTCTCATGCCGGAGTCTAATCGTGGGGTCCGTCCTCATGGTAACGTTAATGGTTTACTCTCATTTGTGTAGGAAATCATCTTTTTACTTGCTCTAGTACAAGATCCAACCCACGAATCGCTTGAAGGCCTGGCCCAGCAAGTGATTTATACCCAACTCTTAACCCGTCACATATTTTGTACTAACAGGATTAATTATGTGTATCTACTGATTTTATTAGTTTATGTCATTCGAATTTTGTGTGAGATTAATAGACTATATATACCATACAAACCTTAAACAAAAACTTATTCCCTACTCCAAGTTATTGTCTAGCAATCCCACACTTTTCAAAACCGACACTTTAACCCTTCTCCTTTTATTTAACATGTATTAATTAGTTTATAATGTCTAACGGTTAAACTAATTACCGTTAAATATATTTCGTGAAACACATTATATAATTAATAAATATATAACAAATATATATATGTTAATTACATTATAAACGTACTCTTCGTGTCTTAACGTGTGCGCCCCCAATAGGCTCACGTACTTCTAGTCGTATAACCTGTGTATCCAACTACCATATTCCAACATACAATGTAAGTACGATACAAAGAAGACCACATGCTAATTGAAAATGAATATAATGGCTAACTCTTTTACTTGGAACAATCTATAGCTTTCCTTAACCGGTGTTGAGTTCTTAATAAACTCAACTGGGGAACCTTACACAACGCATACTAGCATCTTTACCGGAGGCAAAAGAAATAGAGAGCAGTAAAGTTATAGTTTAACCCAACCGCCGATTTCTACAACTACGCAGTTGTGTAAGTTAACAGGCCAGATATTTTGAAATATATGCATATAAAGTGGATAAACCAAACACACCTTCTATCAAGTATGTCCTTAACCCAAACACCCCTTCTACCAAGTCTGCTAATCCATAGTCTAATTCAGCTCAAGTACAAAGTCTACATAGGAATGCTACTCCTCCAAAAATGAAGCTGCTACTCAACAGGTGTTTAATACAATGTAATAGTATGTAATAGTATAGTGTAGCAGTTAATTATGTAACTAGTTCTTAGTTAGTTAGTCAGTTAGAAAGTTTCTCTATAAATACATCTTGTATACATACTTTATCATTCTAGTGAAATATGTTTCCTTTAATCTCTCTGTTTTTTTCACTCACCACGTTTCTCAATATGGTATCAGAGCAAATCCGCTCACCTAAGTAACTTCGGTCATCTAACAAACTAAGGCCACCACTCTAACAAAATTTCACCATCATAACAACTTTTCACCACCACTTCAACAAACTAAAACCACCATAAACCATCACAATAACCACTAAAAAACACAATTCAACTTCAATTTCTCATCAATAACACAATTACCATACTCAAATTCACCAATTCAATCAAATTTTCAAACTATAAATTTTCCCGCCAAAACTCAAATCTTTAAATTCAACGATATTTCAACTAAAATTCATCAAGAATCATGACAACTAGTAATCCAGCAACAACTACCATCCCAAATGATGAGGATATCAACTCAGTTCATCATCCCTTGTACTTTCACCTAAATGACCATCCAGGCCTCATTCTTATCCCTAAGAAACTTACTGGTTCTGAGAATTATAGCACTTGGAAAAGATCTTTATATGATGATTGCACTTAATAATAGGAACAAGCTCAAGTTGGTTAATAAGGAATATGCGGAACCTGCAACCAATTCACCAATCAGATCATTGTAGGAAAGAGCAAATGATATGGTAATTTCTTGGATTTTCAATACTGTTTCTGAACAAATTGGTAACAATTTGAGTTTTATGAATTCTGCACATGCTTTATGGATTGAATTAAATGAACATTATTCTCAATTAGATGGTCATAGAGTTTATCAAGTTTCAAATGGAGATAGGGATCAAAGAAAAAGGTTGATACAGTTTTTAATGGGGTTAGATGAAAGTTATACCAATCTGAGAGGTCAAATCTTACTAATTCAACCACTACCTACAGTTTAAAAGGATTTTAGTATGTTAATATAGGAGGAAAAACAAAGAGACACCCAAAAATCAACCACTTACATCCTAACTACTCTCAACACAACCACAAACAAGTATAAACCTAATTTCACACCAAACAAGACAAATACACCCACACCTTCTACTTCTGTGAGGAAAAGTATAACAACCTAAGAATTTTAATCAAATGCAAAACCTATTTTACTATTATCACAATTGTACGGGGAAATTTTTCGTTTTATTACATTACTTATATATCTCAGTATGTCATAACTAAAGTAGACAAGCTCACGTAACCTATCTATGGCAATCCTGTCTTCATATTTGTCAAGAAAACCTCATAACATGTCAAGTCAATATCATCATATTCTTTTTACAAGGTACATTATTCCAATAATGTACTATTCATAACGTTATATTAAAACGGGCTTTAAACTGTTAACGTATTCCTCTAAACCCTAAATTTAATGAAAGGTCAATATCTAAAGTGAATGTACAAGCTACTAAAGTATATATACAAGTTACATAACATCTCATTTGAAATATAAACTCCCTCCAAGTGAAATACAAGTTTTCAGAGCACAATATACAAGTCATTAAGCATGATATCTAAAATAGTCATTTTACCTCCGTTTTCATTCTTCTTCATCACCACTTGTGTACAAGCTACTACAATTAATATACAATGTGTAAACCCTAATTATTCTATTCATAAATTTTCATACATCTTTTTACACTCAAAACCCTAATTTAAAACCCTAAACCCTAAAACCAAGCTAGTTTCTAAACCATGACTCGTTTCTTCATTTTTATCCATTGTAAACTTAATCCAATACTTAAATAAGTTATAATAACATAAGTTACAATAGTATCAATCATAATCCATTATCATTTCATCATTCTACTTTAATTATACAAGAAACTAATCCAGAAAACCCTAATTGTGCCCTAATTGTAATTTTGACCCGTTTACTCATTTTCAGACCATCTCATTCTCAAGTAAGCAACCAAGAGTCATTATAAACCCATAAAATGAGTTTACCAACGTTTATCCATCATTAACCATCTTTGCTTCAACAATGTAAGAGAATTACAAAGCTAGAAAACCCTAAAAGCCTTATATGAACCCTAATTCCAAGCTACGGCTTATTCTTTCAATTTCAACCTATTTTAACTTAAACCAATGACCAAACTTCATTGATAATACTTTATATAAGCCCTAGGATCTGTATTCCATCATTCCTAATCAAGAGTATGCAAAATATAAACCAAGAAAGTCAAGAAAACCCTAAACGTGCCCTAATCAAACCCGTGACCTCATTTCTTCAATTCTAATCCGTTTTAACCCAAACCAATTGCTAATATTTGATAATCCTTCCTTTATCAAACCTTGGCTACATATATTAACTATCCTTAATCATCTATACACGAAATAAAGACTTGAAAACTTGTGAAACCCTAGTCGAACCCCAAAATAGCCCGAACCCTTTCATACTTAATTTTGACCCATTTCAAACCATTCCAAGTGAAAATAACTTATGTGAACCTCTTCTAGAAACCCTTAATCAGCTTACCCACCTCCTTATACCTTTCCTTGGTCAAAAATCAAGCCACATGAGTCTCTTTTAAACCACAACAGCCGCGGCATCCATCTAGGGTGTCCACACCATCAACCTACAATCCTAGCTCATACAACTCACACCATAACTCCCACACATCACCTACTAGACCCTCCACATGTCCATGAACAGATCCTAAGTGTTACTTAGCCTCCTTTGTCTCAAACTAGTATAAATAGGGACCTTATGTCTTCATTCCAATTTGCAGCACATCTCTTGTTTCTCAAACCCATAAGGCAGCAATCATTTGATCCCATATGATCCAAGGATCAATAAAGAAGTTCAAGAAGCGAATCCCTAAAGAATTGAAGCCCCGGAGTAAAGATACAAGGCGTACGAGTGGAAATACTACTTGAAACGACCCGTTTCCACCATTTTTGCTCCTTGAAGCTCAAACCCAGGTTTTGAATATTCTACCTCTGATACTACACCCTTATAATGTTCATATAATCCTAAATACACTCTTGTTAATGTTTCATAACTCAATTCAAGTTCATTTTCCATATTGATCCAAAACCGTACACCCGAAACCCTAATTTAGTGTTTTTCTTAAAACTAATGTTATAATGGTTAAATATTATTATAATCTATCCTAGCATGCTTAAATAATATTAAAATAACTAATTTATTGATTAATGAAAGGAATTTGAACTTAAAACCCGCGCGTTTACATTTTGAAACCTTAATTTGACCCGTTTTGCTTCCTAGCTTAACGAATCGTTATTTTAAACTTGTGTTGCATTAAAAATTCATATTTTAGTTTATTATAACTTATAAATGTCTATTGAAATGTTAAACTAAGCTTTCATGGCAATTTGGACATGTTTTGTAATTATAATCCATGCAAGGGGTATATATCGTAACTTTCAGAAACTTATAACTAAAAGGACTAAAAATGTCATTTTATCAAAGTTATAACTATAGGGGTCTATTATGTCACTTTTCAAAGTCCAAGGTTTACTTGGTATATCTTTCAAAGTTAAAGGACCAAAGTCGTAAAAATGCAAACTCCAATGACCTATTTGCAATTTTTCAAACCCTAGGGTCTAAAATGTAACATTTTGAAAAAGTATAAAATCATGTTTAAAACCTTACAAGACATAACTTTAATTAACGCTTCTCGTGCTTAACATTTCCAGATATTGATTAAAACGCTTAAAACCGATTATATCGTATCACAATACCAATACTAAGGAGCTTCGTATTGGGTTTCTCTCCACAAGCAAGTTGAATACCGCTACATCTAACAACTTAATCTCATCCATTTTTTGCAGAAATACTTGTTCAACACTAGTGGCTACAGCAATCCAAAACAATCTCTTATATTGTAGCCCACTCCATTTTCTTTTGAAATTAGCATAGATATGCCTTGTGCATTGTCTATGCTCAGCATTAGGAAACCAACTTGCAACAGCCTCGATCAAACCCTGCAAATAATAAGACATTTTGTTATTGTGATGCATATAATGTAGTTAATTACCAAATATATATAAATACCTTGTGAGCATCTGATATGATTGTCGAACCACTTCCTCTTCCCAATGACAGATCCTCATGTAACAAAGAAAGAAACCAACACCAATTATTCTTATTCTTCACACTTACAACTACCCAAGCTATGGGAAACATTTGATTGTTTGCATCTCTTCCCATAGCAGTTAGTAGTTGCCCTTTACAAGTGTGAGTCAAAAAACAACCATCTAGACCTATCACCCTTCTACACCCATCAAGCCAACCTTGTCGCAATCCAGTAAAACAGACATACATCCTCTTAAAAATTATAACACCTTGGATCAAGTCTCATACATGTCCAACTGACATCTAGAATTTGGGTTTGATTCCATTAATGCTTGTCTGTACTCCCAAAGCCTACTGTAATGTTCCACTAAGCCACCCTCATGGTCATATAAAGCTAACGATTTGGCCCTCTTGCATTTACCCAAGCTTACAGTAATTAAAAAGTTTTCTCTTATTAACTCTTTCTAGATCTGTGTGAAATGTAAGGATTTTGAATTATATCTTTAGGATAATGTTGTGCAATCCATCTATATGTGACCAAACTAGCCAAACTATAGTTTCTACAACATTTGTGTTCATGGTATAATGTTTTGATTTAGAAAGATCTTTCTGTGTTCATGCATGAAGCCCACAATCTAAATGGACAATCAACTTGACCTTTTAGCCTATTCGCTTCATTTATTTTTTGCTTTGTCTATCTTTCCTTGATTTTTCACCACTCTTACCATTTTTGGATTTTTTGCTACTCTCACCTTTATTAGCTTTTTCACTATAAACTCCTTTTTCACCTTTCTTAGAAGACTCTCCTACCTTAGGCTCCTCAACACTAGGTTTTGGATTTAGTTTTTTACCTTTCATTCCTGCACACTTCCCTTTACTCACATCTCTACCACATTTAGCTAAAAGCTTACTGTAATCATTTTGCATATACCACAGTTGATAACCATTTTTGACACCATAGTTTGCTAAACAATTCTTTAACTACAATGGAGTTTCAAACTTCATGCCTAACACAGGTGTGCATTGATCCCATAGAGTATCTGGGTCAAAAGACGGATATAAAATACCATTTTTCTGGACCTTAAACTTCTGATCAACTAAATGTTCATTTGGGTCATCCTTTTCTAAGATAAACCTTCCATCTAATGGTTTGGGGTTTTCTGTATAACCTATAAAATTACCCTTCCCAACTAGTTTATTAAGCCACGAATCATTAGTTGTTATCTTAGGTATGTCTAGGTTATCATTACCCTCAGTTTGAAAATCAACAAGGTCAGTTAAATCATCTAATGGGTCGTAATCATCATCAAATGAATCTAAGTCAGAGCTGGATTTATGGATGCTAGCATCTTCATTTAACTCATTATTAATCATTTCTAACACATTATAACAAAAGTTACAACATCATCATCTGTTGCTAACTCCTTAAGGGAAGTAAGAGGCATACCAGGAGTCTTGTAAAACATTTTCACAGGTGAGACTAAAACAAGCTTATAAATTATAGCAAAGAAATCTGAGTATGTCATTCCTTCAAAATTGACATCATTAATAACCCTAAAATCACCACATGAATAAATGAGCGGGTTCGCTAAGAAGATACCATCATACCAAAGGTTAACCCTAAACGTATTTCTTGTAGACCTACAAAATTAGGGTTTTAAAAAATTAGGGTTATAAAAAAATTAGGGAAACTATAAACTTTAAAGAAATTAACAACTTACATTGTAAAATTAAAAGGAATTAACACAAAAATTGGAACTATGGTCATTGTATCATCAATTAAGATCTAGTTTTTATTGTGCTTCGAGTGAAAAATGATGATTTAGTGAGTGAGTGTAGATTAGTGAGTGTTTAAAAGTGTGAGATCTAGTTTTTTTCCTTGTACTTACGTGGAATAGACACATTTGAGTGTTTGACTAAAAGTCAACTAAAACCGGGGTCAAACTTCACTTAGCCGGTTTCAGGTAAAAAATTTATGTGTTATGAATAAAACATAAGTAAATAAACAACCTGAAAACAAAATTTTTTTTAAAATATGCAAAATTTAAACGTTTAATAGAAGCAAACAGAGCATTTTGTCTTTACCCTACAAATTAAAAGTAAATAAAGGTGTTTATGGTCTCTATTTGCTATCTACCTCTATTCGATGCAACAATGTTAATAATGTCATTTTAGGCCTATCTGTTCATGATATCTTAAGAACTTGTTCTAATTCACACAATAGGTTTGGTATATGCCCTGACCCATGATATCTTATAGGCATCATTGCTTAACAAAACTTTTGGCTCACCTGTTCAGATTATAGATATATAGATAATTAAGTACAGGTACAGCCATACAAGATAGCTTACACTAATTTTCTTTGAGATAAATAAACACAGAAAATGAAGCAACAATTACCAGGGATAGTTGGTGGTGAACCCTGCTCTCCATAACCCAACTTTGCAGGTATCTTCAACTAACAATAAACTTGTTAAATATGAACAGATAAGTTTGGTTCAATGAATGCAATTCTAAGCCCTTTACTAGTGTAGAGAAATAATAATGCAACAAATTTAGACAGACTCACTAACTGAAGGAACAATAGAAGGATACCAGTTAAAAATATCAAGACATCTTATATATTAATCACATTAACTGACTACTAAGTAGGTATGAGAAAATATGATTTATAGCCATTCCCCATAGAAGACATAAGCTTAACAATAGATGCCTATGTATAATCGTTAATAGATTTTAAATACTCCTATATAATTATATTCTTTCAGCTGCCTGAGCTCAGTATTACCATATCCCCTACTATGCCCTTGCCCTTGGAACATGGTAGCATCATGGTTTGTGTAGTTAATACTCAATAGTGAGTTGCGTTATAAACAACATATGTAACAATTTAATAACTATAGCTTCAAGTTTCTCTATTTAAAATGCTTTTTTCTTACTTTACAATCTTACATCTTACAATTTTCTATATATACATATAGAAATTAAGTCCCTCAAGCACATGTACCATTTTTAGTTCTTTACGCTTGCAAAATTTTGTAATTACTTGGTATTAGCTTTAGAACTAATGATAAGAAAGAATAATGCAGATTCATTGTGCGTCAACTAATGAAACGGATGTATAGATATTTTGTTTCTTGAATTTAAGTGCAATATGAAAAATTTCCTATGAGAACTGTAAAGAGACACCGAGTGAAGAGACAATGGTAATTGTGTCATCCATGTTGCTTTTACACCTTTATGCAGAAAAACGTATTGTTACCTTATCATTTATGGGCAGGCCTTTTTGTTATGCAATGAAACAATATACACTAAGTAATTGCGACTTGATAGATTGAAAATTAGTTCACCATGTCAATATTAATTTTGCACAACTGGCATGCTATATTATCAGTGCGAACGGAGTAACCAAACCTTTTTTTATGGAAAGAAAAGTCTTAAAAACTCACAACATTAGATAAAAATAAATCAATAACACTCTACAGAATATTGTAAACATCAAATTAAGATACCATCACCAAACAAATGTAACATTGCTATATACCCAGAAAACATATCAATTCAGAAAACATGAGTTCACTTACCTTTCGCGAGCATCTCCGCTTGACCCTCAACTAACAACTTTGACCAGATGTGGTGGCCTCATCCGGTGGCTATCTAAAAATCCGACGATAACGATCCGTCGACCATCTCTGCTTGACTTTAAATCGCAACATGAACGTCCACCAACAAAAATATTAGATCTGATTTTAAATCAGTTGCTCGAATCGGTTATAGTGCAATCAAGACATGTTCTGGTGGGTTTGGTTCTTATGGGATTAGTGTGTTCGGTTCTTGTAGACTCGAAACCACACGGTCTACATTTAGTTTATGGTAGCTGTCAAAGAAACTGGATGAGGCCAGGGTTTTTTCGATCGAGAGAAAGATGAAGTAACTATTTCCCTAAAATTTTGGATCTGATAAAATGAAGGACGGTTTTTCTCTTGAAAGTATTATACATTAATATTTTTGTGAAATAAGTCCTAAAATCGTAGGATGCCTTTTTTTTAAAATTAATTAATTAAAATTCCGTAAATGCCCCTAGTTCATTTACAACACTTTTTCAGCATTTTTTTTAATTACAGGAAAGTCATCTTGCATTTATATGATGTACATCAGGCATTATTAAAAGTAAAAAAGCTTTTGTAGGTTCTGTACCAAAAAGTGGTTCTGTAAAGAAAATGTCACTATATATATATATATATATATATAATATGTTTATAGTGCGTTTGACAATTAGTATTTTAAATTTTCTAGGTAACTACTTGGTTAGTGGGATACTTCATCTAGATTTCTTATATCTGTAAACCATTAACTTTATTGAGAAACAAACAACCACTTCATTATTTTACCACTATTATATTATCTCAAGCTTCATCCCACCAAATTCATTCATATTAAAAAAAATGCACACCAAACCCATAGTACGCCGACGAGAGGCATAGGCGGCGGAGTTGCTGGTGGCGATGTACAAGTATTCTGACAGGGTCAAGAAAGACGGTACACACAATAATGAAGAAATAAATTGTCTCTTATTTAAACACATCCTCAAAAATATGCTCTTGGAGTATACTGTCTAAGTATAAAGGTATGATTAAACCTATTTTGCTCATTACTTATTATTCATTCATAAATGATTTTTGCAATTCGTGACTGAAAAAAAAAATCAAAAAAAAGTTTCTCGAAAGTATATCGTGTCACCCGTCTACTGAAAGATAAAAAAATACTCGTCGCGATGGTGTATTTTTTGTCGTGTGACGATTTACCGTTTGTAAGATATTTTATTTTTAAAAAAAAGGTGGAAAGTGGGTTTTTTTATTTTTGATGAAAAAATAGATGGTTGAGATTGATTCATTGGATCTATGACAAATAATTGGTCTATGTTGATCTTAACTCTAGGAGGTTCTAGATGGGTTTTGTGTTCAATTAGCATTTAATGAGGCCCATGAAGGTTTTCTATAATTAGGGTTTGGGTGCCTATATAAACACCTACAACCTGCTTCATAATTTGCTCATTCTAAAAAACATTTCCTCCTCCTTCTTTCACTGAAATTGCCTGGCCCCGCTCTAGGGTTGTTAAGGGTTTCGGTTCTACACCTCAACCGAATTTGGTTGAACCCCAATTTGGATTTTCGAGTTCTTTAATTCAGTTTAAGGATTTTCTGTTAATTAGGGTTTATTATAAACCTTAATCCGGTTTAATTAGGGTTCAAGATCGAATTGCTGAGAGGTACGTTTTTTATTTACCTTTTATTATGTGTTAACCATATGCTATTACTAGATCCAATCCGCTGCGTACTCGTAGTTACTTGGTTACCTAGATGTTAAATCTCAACCCACATGAGGTTTTCCCGTAAACCCTATATGCCTCTTTATAAATAAAAGGCATCACGCACACGAACGGGTCTTAATCTTAACCCTTTTAGAATACCGTTTCTAAAAGCTTAGGAACACGAATATATCTTTTTTTTATTTTCATAATTTGATGTGCTGAAAAAGCTCAAGAAGACGAATCTATTTTGTCTTTTTCTTATTCTTATAAAAAAATAAACAAAAAAAAGTAAAACACGGATACATAATGATTTAATATTTAAAAGGGGTTGGGCCATTATATATAATAAGCCAAACAATAACACAATGTGGGCATTAAATTTTAAAAGGTTATAGAACCCTAATCGTCATGTGATTATTTATCTGGACGACGCCGCCAGCGAAAGAAGAACGCCAAAAACACCTTCAACAAATGGATGTATATTAACCGTAGTCGCAGTAAGTATATTTATGTAATTTACCTGTATTATTTAAGATTAGTTTAGTATAGTATAATAGGATGTTAAATCCAAAATGCGTCGGGATGCTGTGAGAAGAGTTACGAGAGTTCCAGTTAGCTTGAATGAATTGGAAATTAATGGTAATGAACGGGCGTATGATGCTCGCAAGGGATTGTAACTGCTTCTTCAGATCATGCTCGCAAGGGATTGTAGGGCACCAGGGACTGCATGTTATCTTTCGTAAAGGTACAGAGGCATGGGTAAATTCATTCTATTTTAGAGAAATGTTTATGTTTTCAAATTTACATTCAAAAATGAGTTAGTTTTTGTTTCCTTTGTATATACGTGTTTGCCAAGTTTTCACTTATAACCTCCAACTTATGCAAGAATCTCTATACAATCTCTTTTTCTTTCGAAATCTTTATTTTTATACCCCGTATTCTAACATATACATTTCAAAGAATCCCATCAGCTCACCATTTTTGCTAGACATTTCATTTTTATTGTCAAGTTACCCTATTTCAATTGAAATTTAACCTAAGTTGCCTTTTTTCAGTTAATTCATTTTTCTTTAAAAAATCATAGAAAATTCAAAAATAGCTAAAAAATTCTGATTCTTTTTCTTAAAATTTTCTCTTTAATTTTTGTTATTTTTAGGTATAAAGTTTGTTAGTATTAGTGCTTTAGATTTTAAATTTTAGTTTTAGCTCACATTTTTAATTCACGTTTGTTAATTTTTCGTATTAGTTAACCGTTTTTAATTCTTTAATAGTTTTTATAGTTTAATTATGCTATTATATTCGTAGTGTAATTCAAAATTCAAAAATTCTTTATCTATTCTTGACTCGAATCCGAATTATTCCCGAATTTCAATTCACGACTTCGTTGGGATACGACCCGAGAAGAAATACTTCCCGGTTAAAAATATACGTATTTTATCCTTTTAATTTCTCTTGTTTGAGAAGTAATTTGGAAAGAATTGTCACGAGATTTATACTATACATATATAAATTTGACTAATGCTTACAATCGTACCAATCCTCGGCCATGTTGACACGTTGGCTCGCAGCCATCTTTACCCTTATCACCTTCAAGGTATCTATTTTGTATTTACAGTTTCATAATCAAGAACCATGTTCTTCTTTTCGTTTCTTTGACAAATCTCATTACGAAACCCAAAATATTTAGACCAAGTTTACTTGCGTGTTACTAATTCATGATAAGGATAAGCTTCTAGAAGTAGTGGGTACTTCATTGATGAGTTTTGGTTGCTGCATTTCTTTTCTAGGTAACTGATATGTGCTAATTCGTATTGTAGGAATGTGGGTTTGTTTAACTGTATATTTGTAGTCAAATGGTCGCAAAAAAAGATGATTGTTGTTCCTACCCACACACTTTGGCATGCCTCATTACAAAACTGTTTCAATGGACTTAGGGATCTTTGGAGAGCTAAAGTATCATGTAAATACAAATATAAAATGGGATCAATTGAAGTATGGTTAATTAGCCCCCTAAGTATATAGGATATAACACAATTGATGTTGTATACTCCATCTTATATCATTAAGCCCAAATGAACAATGGGGCAAAATTGAGGCCTCTATTGCGTGTTCAGCACATTAATCATAATAATCTCATAAGCTCAATTTTCCAGGCTTATGAAGTTATGAGCTATTCAAAGTTCAATAAACTCTTCATAAGGAAGGCAAAATAAGTTTAAACAAGCACCCCATAGTGCATATTATACTAGGCAAACATAAAAACTATTAGAACAAGAAATATAGCGGCACATTTTGACCAAAACATGACAAATAACAAATATCCCAATGACAAATAACCTCATCAACATCATTCTATTAAACAACTATACACAGCTAAGACACACCTATATCAATTATGGGTATATAACTAGTGCACTGACTTATGGGCTATTGGGGTTATTGAACTTTTTACTATGGGTCCATAATACTACTTTTTAATGCAATTGTACAATTTGATATATTATGACATCGAACAATTCATTTAATAAGTTATTGGAATGATAAAAATTATTTAATAAAATTTGTATTATGTTTTCAGTTACATTTTAATTATATATAATATAAGTTATATATATTTTGCATTTTTGAAATGTTATTAAAAAGTTTTTCTCAAAATTTTTATCATATTATACTCATTCCATACTTTAAATATTTATTATTAACAAGTTTTTTATTATTATTTTACAAAAGGTTAATAATTATAACATAATTAGGTAAAATAACATATTCAAGTTATAATCATTCCATACTTCAAACAGAATACGTAATTCATGAAGATTAAAAGTAACATATTGAATAAACAAAAGACATAACGACTAATAATTATATTGATCAAACTCAATAATTATTAGATACATTCCATATATCACATATTCTTCATATGTTCACAGAAAATATGTTTCATATTCAAATGTTCTGATATGTCTTTCATGATCTCCAATAGAAGTTCAAGGGTTTTCAATTCTTCTTGATGAACATTGATGAGGAAGGCTTTTGCTTTGCTACTCAGATCTGAGTCTTCTTCTTTCTCAAGAGTCTCGATGATTGTCTGTCTTCCTTTTGAATTCTTAATGATTTCTTCAATGATGTTGGCGAGAGATGTTTGTATTTCCATTTCCCTGTTGGCTTCATGCTTTACTTGATCGATCATCTTGAGTTTGAATTCAATGTTATTTGCCATTTGATTGTATTTGTAAAGAGTTCTTGTGTGTTCTTATTAGATATGAAAAAAAAATAAAGATTATGATATGTTAGTGTATTATATAGAAACTATTAGGGTTATTGAAATGGGCCTTTTTTATAAATTATAATGAAATAGTCTGACATTTAGACTCATTATTTCTGTTTGGGTCGATATTCCATCATCAAGTAAAACAACATAATCTGAATATGATTCAAAATGAATGC
Organism: Tanacetum coccineum; assembly: GCA_026074375.1. Lineage (NCBI taxonomy): Eukaryota > Viridiplantae > Streptophyta > Magnoliopsida > Asterales > Asteraceae > Tanacetum > Tanacetum coccineum. Next base: position 116,290 of record BQNB010000577.1, on the reverse strand, counting down.
TTCATAAACACAAATTTATATATTTAGATTAAAAAATATATTTCCTATTTATGTATAATGGAGTATCAAAATTAGGGTGTCTTGGTATGGCTTTCGGACTTTCACACTCAAATTTGATGTTTGGTAAGTGTATTTACGCTCAAAGGATTGGGCTGACAATCATACATTTTCTCTTTGTTACATTTTTTCTTATTAACTACTCCAAATCTATATCCAAATCTCTTAACAAACTAAACGGACCCTTATAGTTTATATTGGAAGCCTACGTCAACATCATCATCAAATTTTAAGCTTGAGCCATAAACCTTTAACTTTCGTTATCAGCAAGTACTTCAAAACGTTAATCATCAACACCAGCAAGATATGGACATACTATTATGCATGAGCATTGTCATAACTAATCTATTTAACAAATGCAAATGTTCCAGCACATTTTATTTATGTCTCTTAGATTGTTAGGAATTTAGTTTTTAAAGTGACTACTCATATCTAACATTTATTGCTATTTCATTAAGTGCGAATATACAAATGTTGTTGTAGAAAATCCCACGAAGCAACGGGTTCCCTATTATATATTAAACGTGTTTTTTACATCCATATTGAAGCATTTGTTTCTGATTTGCAATTCAAATTGTATATTTGTGCATTATAATGCTGTTTCCGCTTAATGTAATTTTATTACAGATTACTTGGGTCTGTTTCTTATGTTGAGGTCGAGGGAAAATAAGCTGATAAGACCCTAGTTATAATTGAGCAAATGCTTAAGAAAATAAAATTACTGTATTCCTTTTCTAAATTTAATCCTTTCTTCATAGGTCTTAAGTTTCCCAATAATCTCCTCCAATTTTTTGGTCTTAAAATCTACAATCATTTCAATGGTTGCTACTATTGGCAGAAATTTATCTGGTACTGCATTAAGTACCTTCCGTACTTTCGTTTGCTCATCAAATGTTAATCCACATGTAGCAACCTTTGTAATAATACTCATCATTTTCCCGGTGAATGAATTTATTGATTCATCTTCCTTCATCACAAGTTTCTTGAATTTTGATTTAAGTTGTTGCGAGTGTGCCTGTTGTACATCTTCTGTCCCAATAAATCTGGACTTTAGAGAGTCCCAAATTTCTTTCGCTGTTTCACATCCCGCAACTTGCATTTGCAAATCTTCTGGTAACCCTTGAAATAGATATGCTGATGCAGAACTATCCTTTTTTATATCAGTCTCTTTTGATATACTTGTTCCTTCTATCAAGTCCCATACTTCATTTGCCATTAATATCTTCTTCATTCTTAATGCCCATAATGTATAGTTTGTATTGTTTAAAACTGGGCATTGATATAATTATGTGGCGATTTCTTTATAAACAACTCTGTTGTTTTCGTCTTTGTCTCCTGACATATCCCTTGATTTTATTTTCTTCTAAAACCAATTTAACTCATCCTTCTTCCTCTTCCTTCTGATCTCAGGTTCCTCCCCCTTTTTAAAACGCTCCTTCCTTTCTCTCTTCTCTTCTCTGAATCTCGATCGGTTTTCTCTTGATTAATTCCCTGAATCAATCGGTCTCTATTTTTCTTCTCTGGAACGATTCCCTAAATCGTTGGTTAACTTGATTCCCTGAATCAAATTGTCTGTCTCTCTCTCGTCTCTCCCTCCTCTCGTTCCTTTTCCTTGGCCCGCTCTTGTTCCCTCTCCTTTTCTCTAATCTCCCTCTCCCTCGTACGCTCCTTCCTCTTTGATTTGTCAAACTGGCTCTGATACCAAATGTTATACAATGGTCTTCTACAGAATCTGTTTCACAGATTCTGATTCTTCTTCTCTTGGAACTAGTATGCGTAAAACAAAAATAGTAAACAAGAATTTCCAGAAACTGATGTATATATCTAATCAATTGTATATATGTTGAATGTTGCGAATAAAAGATTTTCAGAATCTGATACAATTGTATTTCTGCTTGATGTTGAATGTTACAGAACCCTACCTATTTATACTTGCTGAATCGACACTTTTCAAAGGGTTGTGATGGTTCTGATAAAACCAACAGACATGTCCCTTTATCAATAAAAGTAAACGACACAATTTTTCTAACCTAAAACTGACATCATTTTTTTTCTTAATGGGTTTGTTGGCCTGCTGGCCCAAACTACTAAAAAACACAGACTTCTAATCTAAATTACATAATACATACATAGACTTTCTAACTTGACAAATAATCAACAAAGATTTGTGGATTAACTTTCCAACAACAACATATATGATCAGACCTACTTTAAAAATTGTGTGGCATTGTCACACAAAGCTGAATATGCGACACATCCATCCAATTCATCTACGAGGAGGGATGGATAAGTCACCCTATGATGCTTGTCATGACAATCATGGTTTAATCACAGGTGTGGTCTACTTGAGAACATCAAGCCAACACTCGCCCATTTTGTCTAGCTTAACGGAATTGATTTACATATTGTCAAGCTTATTAAACTCAATAGACATTTGTTGATCAAAGGCTATCTTTGTAAAGAGGATACACACATTACAAGAACTTTGAGAACATGGCAATCCATGTAAAAATGTGGCAATCACAACACTAAAGAAGCTGAATATGAGACAGAAACATTGGCTACAAACGAACAACCTGCAATGTTACACGCACGAGGCACTTTGAGTGTAAGCATGCTTTGGAGCTCACCCCAATAATATCCTCACCATTTTAAGTAATCCTAGTTGGGAGGAGGTAAATAAATGGCTACTATTGTCATTATAAGCATCAACTTGAAGTTTGATGAATCATGATATATCTATACTACATGGAGCGGGGTGGGTATACTACATAGGTAAGTATCTCTGCTAATCAATACTATCAAGCTTACTTATGTAATTCAATAAGAAGTAGGCCATATGAACTATGAGTGAATTAATATAGAGTAATTAAAACAGTAATTATATACTACGTACATTTGAACTCAACAAGAGTAACCTGGTCCTAATGTACTATCAACTTATGTGCAGCTCATTCATAGCAAAATGATACAAGTAGGTTGGAATTAGCCATACCAATATATAGCTTGTCCAACTAGAGAGACTTACTAACAGTTATATATTATACTTATAAATTGAACCACTGAAATATCTTACTCTCACAATTAAGGCTATTAATAGGAATTATGATAACACACTTATGCATATGTAGCCCAACTCATACATACATATATAGAACTTGCAAATACATATGAGTACTAGCTTAGTAGCCAACCACTATGACGCAAATGCCATTGCTTTTCTACTTATTAGAACCGAGGTACTCTGCATCGTTGGTTTTAGGAAACGAGGCTATAAAAACTAGCGCAAATTATATTTGCTCTTATTTTTCAATGATAATATGCTAACTTTGGAGCATGAACATTACTGAGCCATCCAAATATACTTTCGAACAATAAAAATATGAAAATATCTGCAGGTATTAGAAAAAGTTGTTCGACACAAGAGGAATTAACATATGATAACAATATTCCTTGGGTATATGCGTTTTATTATATCTACTCCTTTTTATTAACCTGTGTTCCATGCTAAGCTTTTGGAGATTTTTCACATATACTTGTGAGGTTCCAAACAATCATGGGCTACACATCTAATAGGTTTCTACCCAATTATCATAGTATGTAAAGAATCACAGCTCCAAACATCCATGGTTTTGAAACACCACACATTTGGAGATATAGTAAGCATTTCCCAGAAGCAAAGCCAAACTCCTAATATGTAACAGTACACATTCAAACAAGTGCATCAATATCGTTCACAAAAGTGTTGCACGCGAGTAATTTTCTAGTAAAAATTACCAAAGCATGGAAAATGAAGAGACAAAGCTCAACAACCACCCAGTTGTTTGTGATACAAATTTGGAATAGTTACTCTCGCAATCTTAGACACTGAAGAAAAACAAGACGTGAAAATGATGTATCCTTGTACAAGTAGCCATAATGAACTACTATTTTTCATCTCATACATGGTTAAAAGGAAAGGAGGAAGGACAACAGGTAATATTTATGCATCATTCTATAATATATATGCTACTTACATAATCCTATATTATTTAAAGCAGGATAACTACACAAGTATAGCGGGAGGATGGATCGTTATTCATTATTGAATAGTTATGATGCCACAAATTTCCTATTTACTTTACAGGCCATTTATTCCCCTTAAAAGCACCAATGTCTTGTTTATCATGATAGTATATCTAACAAATGATGAGAAACAAAATTGTGTATATTATTTAGGAATACACTGCCGAGTTCAACTCCAACACATAAATTACATAAGAAAGCATGGATCCTTCAAGGGGCCCGGATATAACACCACAAAAACATGGTATGTTAAGTTTAAAGACGCCAAACCTAAGGCGCAAAGTGGCATGTCCACTCTAAAGACACGAAAGAAAAAACCGTGTATCAGTAGCACAACCGCTTCAAAGACAAGTTCACCCGAAGATGTGAAACTCAATCAGAATAATTCTACGGCACGACCGTTTCAATGAAACTAATCCCGCCATTAAAGGGATTGAATGAAAGCTACAAATAGCTGCAAATGTACGTACATAAAAAAGTGTCAAATTTCTCGTAACAACATCGTCCCATTATGAAAGGGATAACGAGCTATCAGTGCTAAAGCACAAATTTTCACAGATAAAGCTGATGTGAACATCATCCTGCAAAAAACAAGGGGGTGAGAACTATAAACAAATGCACAAAGCTCGATATATAGCTAAGAAACAAGGTTCGAATACAAACGTAATCCCGTCAGAAGGGAATATAAACTTGTAAAAATCTTACACAAAAAGCTTAGTACATATTGTCAACGATCAAGCCATCATTACACTAATAGAACCATAATAATGAAATAAATTGCGATTACGCAAATCTTAATATATAAGGGAAATAATGTTCAAATCGACATATTGTTTGTCCCACTGTTAAAGGGCTAAAAAGGCAACAATGCGAACACGCATAAATTAATACATACTGTCGATATCAATGACATTAATTGTCTCATCATTAAAGCCATACAAAGGCAATAAAATATATACAAACAATTTACAATAACGGTGACAAAGCCCAAATGAAGGCATTGTCTTGCCATTAATGCCATATAAAGGAAATAAATAAAATACACGAAAATTAGGCCAATAGTAAGGCGAATAAGCTTGGGTAAGGCATATGCCAAGTACCAATACTTAACCACCCTTAGGCTAAACATATTGAGCGACCCATATATATGGACTCAGAAAATATGGTACATTGACACCAAAACCAAATATACCATGTCTATCGTGGTTTGATAAAACAACTTAGTGGTAAAGGTGGTACTACTATATTCACATTATATTATTAAGACCATACATTGATGCCTTCCAACTTTTGTTATGCATGGTCTTGGGGGAGGTTACACCCATCCTAGTTGGTTTTTACGAATCTTACAGAAACGTGTCACATGACATGAGGTTCTGCTTATTTATGTTGGTCAAACGATATTTATCTTAGCTCTTTGTTATAGATTTTCTACTTCTAAATATTGGATAGCTACTTGCCATAGTGTTCTCGTCTCTCAAGCACTCTATTTTCCATTGGTTGTATTAGTTAAAACTCTTGTTATTCGATACTTTAAGATGTGCCTTTAGATTCCTCACATGTCACACTCATTTAGGCAAAACACAAATATCACAATATTACTTATACAAATGTAGTTTACGCATAAGGGTGATCTATGATTCATGATTTCATATCCCCAACTAATGTGTTCATGATGGTAGTAATTACCGAATATTCAAAATGGGTACAAGTTGAGTATATCTTAAAATATTAGTAAAGTCTACGCATGCTATATTTACAATTTACCTCCGTAGACTCGGGGGCTTAATGAGGTTACTCCTCACATATATCAAGTTACCATACTCAACTCATCTAGATAACAATTGCATCTTCGTACGAAGGTTGCATACATTTGAGTTTCAAGTTGAGTACCAACATGGGGTAGTCTACACAAATAAGTTTCATGAAGAATCTATGATCAAATATATCTTTGTAAGAATGCAAGTTTTATACATCCCACTTTCATTGTCCAAGACTTATCTTTTCAAGATTCTTTCTTAACTTATAAGTATTTGAGATGTTCTATTGCTTGCATATACGATTGTGCAGATATAATTCTGATTCTATTAGATAAGATTTTATCATAACGAAGAGCCTATAAAAGGGCATGTGTTATATCAGTTTAGAGACACCAAATCTTCTCTACTTTCTCATCTATAGCTTAACACTCTTATAAGAGTCTCTAAGCATTCTTATGAAAACATAGCAATATGGTCAATACTGACTTGATTGTCGGAGGGGGTTTCACCGGGCTTAGCATGGGACCTCTCTAACATGCTTTCTATGTCTTTGCAGCACTGTTACCGAAGTCCCAAAAGTCAAGGTCAACCCAAGTCAAACAGCTGGCTCATCACCTTGACGACCATGCATATTTTGGTAGCATTAGTTTTTAAGGCTGCTAGATTTTGTTAACTGAACCTAAGACAAAGAATGTTAATCCAAGCAGTGCAATCTTCTATATGATCTTATTTATATGATGATATGAATCGATTTCATTTTCTATGCATACTTTGCAGCTACAGACCAACTGTAACCAAACTTCCAATACAATATTACTAGTGAATATCATTTTGTATCGATTGAAAGTATGTAAACACATTAATTAGTTCAACGTGAAGCTTATTAAAAACCTGATTTCTTTTGGAGTGTTTATCACGTCCGCCTTAAACTTCTCTTATAGTTTGTTCTAATGGATGAGCCGTACTTCCCATGTATCCATAGTGTATAGTTTTTAAATTCATGGAAAACATGTTTCATAATATTAGGTCTCGTTATTTTTCTTAAAACCAGTTTTCCACAAAACACATAGCAGGTCACAATGAATATGGTTTTTAGGCGTGTGAAATTAAGGACCAATTTAACATCATGTTTCACTTTAAGTATTAGTCCGTATTTTATTTGTTTAGGTGTGTAAACATGTAAACTTGAAAACAAATAAGCATATAGGGAGCATAATAGTAAAGATGATATTAAAATAATCAAGTAAGCAAGTAGATTCCGAGTTCTCTTGCGAGTCTTCTCCAATTGTAGAACCATTTTCATCAAGTGCCTAGATCGCCACATACATCATAAAAGTGATTGCGTAGATCTTATAGCCGGAATTTAGAAAACAAATCAAGCTGCAATTTAAAAGATCTATTTTCCAAAATTAAAACATTTAGTTACCAAAAATAAAAGATTTAATTTTCCAAAAATAAATCATTAGAAATTTTAAACAAGTAGAAAGATTTACTTTCCTAAATAAGCACATTAAAAGAAGAAAATTTCAATTCCTCTTTTAATCCTATATTAACTTTTTATATTAATTTGCAAGATCTAGCAATTTTCTTTATTTATTTATGGTAGATATTTGTATATCTTTACCATATTTACAATAAAACAATAATAAAGAAAAAAAATCGCAACTATTTATAGTAAAAATCAAATCTAGGCATGTATCTCGGCGTAAAATTTGATTTTTAAGCGTGTAACCCTAGATGCCAAACCGAGTTGACTCGTGATGCCACTGTTGGGTTTTAATAATCTTAGGTAACCATTAGCTACGAGTACGCAGCGGATGGATCTAGTTATGGCAAGTAGGTTAACACGTAATAAATAAAGAAAGCATACCTTTTGCTATTACGATTTTGAAACTAAGTGACTAAAATAATCACCTCTACGGTTGCTCACATAACATGTCAAACAAGCACGTTACGATGCTAGTGGTTAGCCAGTGTATAACTCTTGCTTCAAAACCAATTCAAATACTTAATGTATATGACGAATCAGTTTAATAAAAGAAGGAATAAAGGTCAAACCAAAACAAATTGTTAATGATTTGATTTCCTATTAGTGAATACGACAAGGAAAAAATTATAACCCTTAAAGAGTTTGATTTGTAGGAAAGAAAAGCAGACAACAACTTGTTTTAGGGATAAAATATATGTCTTTTTTTTAATAGAGATTTCATTTCACTCCTCACAAATGGAGGTAAATTGAATAGAACAATTTACACCCAATATAATGGGCAAAATCAAAACCGATTTGCCAAACAAAATACACAAGGTAACAAGGTGAGCCAAAACAAAACATACACCATAATGGTTGTGACAGACGACAGCAACACCATACAAGGGTGGGGGGAATCACCAAAGTGAGCTTTTCTTTTTGAGCTTTTGGTGATAGACACAACTATATGAAGGTTACTTGTAAGGTACAAAACTGAACATCCCTAAAGGAGCCAGGCATAAGCCACACATATCTAAAGCTGAAACCCAAGGCAGCAGCAAGCCCTCGATGGCAGACCGCAACGTTTGAGCAGAAGGGACGGATGGTAAGGAATTCAGCAAAAAACAGCAGCGGCAGCGGCACTGACGGGAGATGACGGATCTGTGGGTAAGGGGCTTTTATTGTGGGAAAGGGAAAAGGTATAAGAAAGGAAAAGGAAAAGGAGGTCCAGACGGCCGGCCAAAGCCGACCGCCGGAGAATTACTTTTTATGTGTGTGTGTGTGTGTAAAAGAGAGAGGTGGAGAGACTTCTAGACTCCTGGTGCGGTTGTCAATAGGGATAAAATATATGTCAGAATGAATTTTTGTGTGGGACAATGGTTGTTTGACGACAAGAAGAATGAGGGCTAGGGGTGTTTATATAGCACCTTAACCCTAATCTCAATACTTGTTCCCTACTCCAAGTATGCAATCAATTCCTTAATTTTCATTATAATTTTGCACATAAATCATTTTCTAGAATCCTTCAAAATCTGTCACTTTTGGGAGGAGGACAAAGGTTTCCGTTTCAACATTTTAAGCCCTTCTCTTTTCTTATTTTTTCTTTTTTTATTCGTGAAACATGTTAAATATTTAATAAATATAATAAGTATATATATTAAATGTTTAATAAACGTACTCTTCGTGTATTAACGTGTGTGCCCCCAATAGGCTCACGTATTTCTAATCGTATTAAACGCGAAACCAACTACCATATTCCAACAATAAATGCACGTTCATTTGATGCATGTAGACAGTAATTCTTTATAGCAACATCTACACAGAGAGTAGTTAATTTAATTTCTCTCTATTCATAGTGAAACTATAGTACACTCAAAAAGTACACCATATTATATTGCAGAACCTGACTTACTTGGGTCTGTTTCCCTGTGTTGGGTTGGGTCAGGAAAATAAGCTCATAAGACTAACTGCAGCTCAGCAAATGATTAAACAAATTAAATTACCTGTGTTGGGTTGGTTGAGTTAAAGTCTATTAGTGTAGCCAACAGTTTCAGTCCATACTTAACTAGGCATGTGTAGAGTGTGGTTTGTACCAAGAAGAAAAAAAAGGGATTGACATGTACCACAATTGACCCATTCAAAACGAGCCCGTTTTCATCCCTTACACAACTTATATGATGCACCATTTTGCTACATCTACACTAGTATGCATCGTTTCATAATGTTTTACTAACACCAGCATCAATTTTTTTATCAACTTATAAAGTAGTGATGTTCTGATAATGTGAGTCATTATCAACTCGTTTAAGGATTAAACAATCAGTTTTAGATAACTTCCCAGTTAGCGGCTCCATTGCAAAGTTGGTCAATGTTTATGCAATACTGATGGCTTAATGGTTGAATACTTTGATTACTCTTTCACTACTTCTAAATGCACTTAGGTTTTTTTATCTCCGCAAATAAAGCTTTTGTTAATATAAGCAAGGACAAAGTATGCCAATCTCATGTTCTTACACATCGAGATTAATTCTATAACTTGAGAGTTTCTTTTTGCTGTATACTTTGCAGCTACAGACCAACAGTAAACCAAACGTCCTGTGTGTTATTATTGGTTAATATCATTTTGTATTGCTTGAAAGTATAACAAATGAAAAATAAAGATTGCGGTTTCTTATTTATTTTCACTGGCTAAAACTTTTGCTTTGTAGGTCTGTTTTATGAGAATCCCGAAGGCCGGATCATGATTGCCAGAATAAGTTATGACCCAAAACTGATATAGATTTCAGATAAGTAAACGTTAATTTTTTTTTGTTATTAAAAATCATCATAGGTTCTTATATCCAATTTGCCAATTTGGTGCCGTTATGTTTCCTGTTATAAACACATAAATAAATTTGTTGCTTCTAAACTTCAATTTGATGTTACGTGTAACAAATCTTTCTTCCAGTAACTGTTAATAACTCTTTATTTATCTCTTTCTTACCATTTTGTTATATGAACATATACTTTTTGAAATATCTTATTTTCATCTAGCTGCTAGTGATGGTATGTGATCTTACACATATTCAACAACGATAGTCACGATGAACAACTACTATTTCATTTATCATATTTAGATACTCGACTTTGAATATTCGAGGATGTCTAAATCTAAAGGTCCATAATCCACACTACGAATAGTCTATATTTCCGAATCTTATTTGCAACCATGCACAACTTCATAGCTGAGAATTTCTACAAGACTTCGGATTTTAGAAGTCTAGCTTCTTTTTAGGTAATTTTTTTTCTAAAACCAACCGAGCTACGCGTCGGCCAAACTAGACCCAACTGAGCTACGAGTCTAACAAACTTTTATACCACAATTTCATGAAAATTTGTCATAAATTTCATGCAAAGTATTTATAATTTATTATACGGGTTAAATGGGTTAAACAGGTTGAACCGTAAACCCGTTTATCCTGTTTAGCCAGTGTAATTTGCCAAATTTGTATATAAAAACAGGTTAAATGGGTCACCTGGAAACGTTTAACTATTTAACCAACCAACGAAGTATATATCGGATTAAATAAGTCAGGATTCGGGTTATGTGTTAAACATGTCTGACTCGACTGTTTTTAACAAGTTAGGTTGGGTTTCGTAGTCTTGTGACCGCCAACCTGTCACCCGAACCGGAAAGTATAGAGAACAAAGTTTCATCTAGCTCCCTGATTGATATATATTTTTTTAATAATGTGATCTCACTATAATTAAGAGAAACTAAAGTAGCGGGTTCATTGTTTAGGCCGAAAAACGCAACCAAATCGAATTCGTAACTGACCGAATTTTTTCAAAAGCGAATAAATTAAGTTGTTCGGTTTTTTGGCTTGTTAAGGTTGTGACAATCTAACCGAATTCATTATAAATATATATATTTATATAAAAAAAACTCTTTTTTAGTATAAATATAATATTTTTTTAAGATCGATTTGCTGTTTTGTTAAACATCTATAGAAATAAATAAATAAATAATTAAAATTATGTTACTAGGGTTATTCCGAAACAAATTAAATGATGAATGATGCTATTTTCTCATTGTTGTTTTCGCCAAATGCTCCAGCCCAATATTTTGATTAAACCAAACGGAATATTTTCTACAACTACACACGTTTAAATAAAATGTATCATCTGAATTCGTAAAACACCAAGGAATTTGCGAGTTTTATTTCTCATCCGAAACAAATTAAAAGTCTTGAACTGTAACTTCCAACGGATTTCACATATCTTTTGAGCTAATCTTATTATATTAAGAGAGACAACACGTTGATGATTTGAAGAATAGCATTTAAGGATGTTATAATAGGTAAGCAATTGAAAAGGGAAAAAGAAGTTAAAGACGGCTAGTAGACATAGGCCCAATAATTTGGGCTCATATTATGCATGCTTTTATATTGAGGCCAAATTATCTTATATATATCGTATTCTTGTTACATGCTTATAAATATTTCCAATCAACTCCTTAATGAAGAAATGTCTTATATGTTTATCTGCAAGACTGCAACTATATAAAGGATTGTCTAGCTACTTTATAAAAGATGTTAACATAAGTACTTCTTTTAAAATACTTGAGATTTTAACCTAGGGCCAAAACAAACATCATAATATAGAAATTTTTTCGCGAATAACTCAGTAGGAATTCATTCACTCGTATCAATCACTACTTAAATAACAATTAAGATCAGAGTAATAAAAACACACGACTTATATTATCAAGTACGTATATGATAAAGGATTGCTTGGCTACTTATTTTTAGATTTTGACATAATTGCTCATCTGATAAGCATGTTTGTCGAAAAGTCTGCTTAGCTACATGCTAGTATGTACATCCATAATAAACACATTGAGCATTCAAAAAATGTTTTCATGTAGATAAAACATATAGCTCGTTCTTTCCATGTACATAAAAAACTTTAATATAACATGAAGATTTTTTCTTTTTATCTTTAACAAGATATAACTATACAAATTACAGGGACCATTTTTTTTTTGAATTAAATTGCCAGGTCAACCTGACCCGACCCGGACGCATTTAATGATTTTTTTATTTATGAAATAGCCCCTCAAATATTTACAAAGTACCCCCTCGCACTATGTGTCACATTACGAAAATGACCGTTAACTTTTTTTTTTGGTTTACAATTTTTTTTATTTTATCTAAAAAAATATACCTCATCTCACGTCTAGTCGAAAACAACGGCTGCTAAACATCCGCCCGCCAATCATCCCGCAGCGTAGCGCGGGCAGGAAAACTCGTTTCTATTCAAATACGAGGTTACTATGCGTAATTAAGATCTATTGTTAAGAAACTTATAATAGGTGCAAAATAGTCCAATGTACTCGATCTTGATGGACTATAACCCAACAAAGGAGAAAGTTAAACATTTGCAATCTTTTCATTTTAAGAAACATATGATTTCATGTTGTTACTCTTATGTTTCGGTTCTAGAACATAAAAAGTTTGCATATAAACTTGAATTTTAGTTCCATAGTACTATCTATCTTTTTTCACAACTCAGTATATCCCTTTATTTTCATGCACATAAAAATCTTTTTGTACCATAATGATTTACCATTTTTTGTTTATGGAAACCTTTTTTAATATTCCATTCTTTCATTTTATCCCACATAGGTTGGAGAAAGAAATTGTTGGCCACTAATATAGTAACAAACATGTGTTACGTGTCTAGAATAATTCTATGTTTTTAGTTAATCGCAACTCATCAAGTTAAAAAAGACTTCGTCAGTTGTGATTGATGAAAAATTCGTATGAACTCTTAAAATTATATTGATCTTGAATTTCACACAAAGAGGAACATAATTTAGAAGTCAATAAGGAATTAATACAAATTTATAGAACTAAATTGTGTATATATAAGTTCTTTTGATTAAAGTACGAAAAGGATCAACATATTTAGTTTTTTACTAAGAATAATGGAAATGAGATGCAAAATAAATCCTCGTAATTTCTAACTCAACAATCAACATATGTGTTACACATATTAAAACCTTTTGTGATGTGGTCTTATTCAAATACAACGATAGTGACAATGAACAACTACTATTTCAGTCATCGTGTTTAGATACTTATCGACTTAGAATATTCTAGTATGTCTAAATCTAAAGGTCCATATTGTTGGATTTTTTGACCCAATTAACCAATTAACTAAACACGAGTACGCAACGAATTTAAGATCACATATAGAACACATTAATTAACAAGGGATTGAAGTTGTGTACCTTTTAGCAATTAACAAAATACCGGTCTTCAATATACGCGTGTGTATAATGTCACACGCAAAACCACCAAGATCTAAAGCAAGATCTCTCTAAGCTTCCACACACAATATGTTTTTAGAAAACAACAAAGTATGCTAGTAGTATTGTTTTAATAACGATCACCGAAACACTTGAATCAATCAACACGCGAGCAAAACCAAACTTTTTGATTTCCTCATCAAACCTTTTATTCCAGCTTCTTGATGCTTGCTTAAGACCATAAATGGATCTTTGAAGCTTGCATACTTTTCTGGGATGTTTAGGATCAACAAAACCTTCAGGTTGTACCATATAAATATCTTCATCAAGATAACCATTTAAGAAGGCAGTTTTGACATCCATTTGTCATATGTCATAATCATAGAATGCCACTATAGATATGAGAATTCTAATAGCTCTAATGTCAGCCACGGGTGAAAATGTTTCACCATAATCAACCATATAGGTTTGAGTATAACCCTTTGCTACAAGACGAGATTTATAAGTGTGTACATTGCCATCCATGTCGGTCTTTTTCTTAAAAATCCACTTACTCCTAAATATTTTACAATTAGGAGGAAGATCGACCAAGATCCATACCATATTGTCCATAATGGATTGCATTTTCGCATTCATAGCATCGACTCACCTTTTAGATTCTGGATCTAACATAGCAGCTTTATATTGCCAGTGATTTCAGAAGGTGATGTATCTTCTTCTTGAAATTCTTCAAGATCTACCGCCCTCCCACTGATTTCTTGACTTATGAGACGTTTCTCAAATAACTCAGCATACCTTGCAACAACAATTTTGTTTTCAGGTGAAAAGTAGAAATAGTAACCAATCATTTCCTTTGGGTATCCTATAAAGATATACTTAACAAATCTTTGTTCGAGTTTATCAGGCGTATCTCTTTTCACAAGAGCCTCACATCCCCAGACCTTTAAGTAAGACAAGTTTGGAACTTTTCCATACCATAGTTCATATGGTGTCTTTTCAACCTTCTCGGTTGGAACCATATTAAGAATGCGTATTGCAGACTCTAGAGCATAATCCCAAAAGGATAAAGGCAAAGTTATAAGATTCATCATAGATCGCACCATGTCTAACAAAGTACGGTTTCTTCTATCAGACATGCCATTATGTTGTAGTGTGTATGGAGGAGTAAGCTGTTGAACAATTCCATTAGCTTTAAGATAATCTTTAAACTCTTGGCTTATGTATTCACCACCACGATCTGATCGCAGAGCCTTAATGGTCTTTCCGAGTTGATTTTCAAATTCATTCTTAAACACCTTGAATGTTTCAAAGACTTCACATTTATGCTTAAGTAAATAAACATAACCATAACGAATATAATCATCCGTGAATGTAATGAAGTAGCTAGCACCTTGTTTTGACACATGTCTAAGTGGACAACATGCATCAGTATGTATTATTCCAAGTAGATTTTTTCCCTTTTAGTACTATGCGGAAAGAGTTTTTTTTTTCATCTTTGCCAGATAAACAAGACACGCATTGATCAAAAGATTCTTCATCCGTTGACTTTAAAAGCCCATCAGGTTGCAGCTTTTCAATATGTTTCTTGCTCATATGAGCAAGACGACAGTGCCATAGATAAGTAGAGTCCAAGTTATGCTTGACTCTTTTATTGCTAACATTATAAATAGAATTAACAGTTGGTAAAAGATCATGCATATCAATTTCATAAATACCATTATGAGGAATAGTATTAAAATAAAGAACATTATTCATAGAAACTGAAATTCCATAATCCATAAAACATTGAACAAATTCATTGTCAACCTAAAGAGAAACTGAAACAACACCTCTAGTTATAGTAGCTGCATAATGACAATTGTCTAAACAAATTACTAAGCCATTAGGTAAAACTAAGTCATAACTTCTAATAGCTTCCACTTGTGCACGAACTCCATTGCCCACGTACAAGTAAAGAGACCCTTCTTTCAGCTTCTTTTCGATCCTAAGTCCCTGTTTTATGTTACAAATGTGAGTACCACAACCAGTATCAAACACCCAGGATTTATTAGAGAAAGAAAATAATTCTATTATGAAGATACCTGAAGAACTGGCAGAGCTAATTTTCTTCTTTTTCTTTAATAACTCAGCAAGATAAACAAGACAATTCCTTTTCCAATGACCTACCTCCTTGCAGTGGTGGTAGGCATCATCCTTAGTTGGCGGCTCCATAGAAATAAGCTTAGGGTTTTTAGGCTTAGGGATATAAACCTTATTATCCTTTCCCTTGACATTATCCTTGCCCTTGCCTTTAGCTTTAAGCAATTTCTTATTAGCTTTCTTGATTTTTACCACCTTTAATCATCATTACTTGTGGTGTTTCAGCCTTTTTAGGTAAACCTTTTTCATACTCAATAAACATAGCATGTATTTCACCAATTGTCATCCCCATGTTATGCATATTGTAATTTCTCACAAATTCAACAAAATCTTTAGTGAGGCCATTCAAGATTAAGCCTACTATGATATCTTCTGGTAGCACATAACCAAGACGTTCTAGTTGCTCCACATATCCTTTCATCTTAAGGACATATTCAGCAACCGGTTTACCCTCCTCTTGTTTGCAAGCATGGAAAGTTTGGATTAGATCAAATCTCTCCACTCCAGCTTGTTTCTTAAACATATATTTAAGCTCCTGAAGCATTTCATACAGAGAGTACAATTTAAATTGTCTATGTAGTTCAAGAGTCATACTCCCAAGCATAAGACAAGCAATCTCAATATAAGCATCAAATAGTGCCGTCCATTGAGCCACAATATGTGGTTCAGCAGCAGGCACAGGAGCAGGAGGTAAAGGTTGTTCAATGACATACATTTTCTTCTCGACTCTCAAGACTAACTTAAGCCAGTCATTGAAATTGTTAACAGAATGTTTTTCTTTTTCAAACATTGACCTGAAAGCCGAATGGTTTATGTTTTGAACAGGTAGTGCCATCTACAAAAACATAAAAAGTTCAAGAATTTAGTATTTTTTATAATGCTCATTAAAGAAAATTAACTACCCATGTTTATTTAATTAAACAATTAATTTTCTAAGGTTAGGACTCAACTTGACATACCACCACCACATCAGTTGATCTGCTAGTGATGATGTATTCAAAAGGTAATCAACGATTGATAATTCATAACTATTGCAACTCCTAAACCATATGGGACTTACCTTATTACAATAATATCTAGTAAGCATGTTTCATCCTATCTATGCCACGAGTTTAAGGTCTCACCACTAAACCGCTAAGTCGTCCAATCAGAAACTGTGATTATGTAACACTCAACGTCTCACTAAAAAGTGTATAATCCCCTTAGGATTGCAAATCTACACACGTCTCATGCATAGTAAAGAGCAACCTACAAGTGTTCTTACAAATTGGATGTCAAGAACTTAATTTAAAAGGGTATTTTATTTAACGTGTCAAATATGTACGAAGAAGCATGCATACATCTTCGTATCATAGATTTTAATAAAAACTTTTACTCAGTTAAGTTATTATTACGGTATCACCTATTATCATCCGCATCTCATGCATAAATAGTGTTACCTTAAAAATTGACGATTCAACGTAATTTTAAATATAAAGATTTGCTATTTTTCGCGGGAAAAGATTATAGAATGATTAAAAACCATTCAAACCCTAGACCATTCGTGGCTTTCTAAATAGTATACAAGGTAAAGAAACTACAACGTAGTCAGGTATTATAGGGTAATGGTGTCTACAAGACCAAAGTCTTGATGATTCTCCCTGAACCTTACCCTTGCAACTAGATAGTACTTTTGCAAATTATGTCATTAATAAATATTAAATCCTTAATTTAAAAATTACATTATAAACTATAAATTGCTAGTCTCGACGTGGGAGGATAAGGTATAAGCCATAACATTATAGATAACCACACTCGATTGTCACATTAAGACTTCCAATTAATAGCTCATAATAAATCTTACTTCGATAATCATTAGTCATGTTTATATTTGTTTTTCGAAAAACCCTTTTATTTTCTCAGAAGTCAAGAACTTAAAATAAAACATATAAACATAACCTAAACTAAATAACAATTATTTGAAAAACACTTAACAATTAAGAACATGCAAATAATAAATATGATCCTAATTATCTAATAATTAATTTATGCCTATATCTATATAAGGCTCCTTCGTCCAATGACTCCGGCCACATACATCAAAAAAATCAATTGCGTAAGCCTTATATAAATAAAGACCACATAGCACATAAATCTTTTTAACCTTTAGGCCCCATTAATTCATTGAACAAGGGTCTTCCCGAGCTCTTGAATTATGGATCTTACCAATTATATCAAATATTAAAGTTTATGTCAAATCTAGATCATATTATTTGCATTCAAATATTTTTAACACTTAACAAGATTATTATCACATATCTATCCATGATAGATTTGCATGGATCTATCATGAATCTCCATTAACAATTAAAAAAAACTTGAAAAACAATTAACAATTAATACAAAACAACTTTTAATTCACATAAAATTGCATACAACCTGGATCTCGTCTAATTAATTTTATTATCCATAAAGATCCAATCTTTTTAACATAACAAAGGGCATAAAATCAATCAAGAAACCCTACTTTGTCCAATTTTATTCCTTGTAATTAAAGATTCTATACGATGGCTCGTGATGCCACTATTGGATTTTATGACCTAATTAACCAATTAACTAAACATGAGTACGCAGGAGAATTAAGATCACATATAAAACACATTAATGAACACAGGATTGAAGTTGTGTACCTTTTAGCAATTAACAAAACACCGATCTTCAATATACGCGTATGTATAACGTCACACGCAAAACCACCAAGATCTAAAGCAAGATCTCTCTAAGCTTCCACACACAATACGTTCTTAGCAAACACCATTAAGGGTTGTTTGGTTTTAATAACGATCATTGTAACACTTGAATCAATCAACACGCGAGTAAAACACCATGGTGGTGGTGGTAGTCGATCGCAAAACACCACCCTTAAGGGTTGTTTGGTTTTGGCCGATCGTACAAGGGAACCAAAAACCCTTTTGGGTTTTGATTTCGGTCGAACACAAGAGGAAGAGGAGAGGGAGAGTTTTTAGAGACTTTTCACAAAAGCATTAGCAAATAATGAAACCCTTAAACCCTTTATATAACCCTTTAATACTTGGTGAACAAGCAAGCAATCCCACCTCCTCATGGAGGTGGGTATTCAGCCGACTAGGAGAAAAGGGGGGAACCCGCAATTTTCCTTTTCCCGGTTTTGCATATTAGTCCTTAATGTTTAACTATTAAACATTTAACTAATATATTTATTAATCGTTTACTAAAACACTAATTAAACGTTGTTTCACATATTAACGTGCGCGTCCCTTCGGATTCCTTGGTTTAAGCCTATTCGGATTCCTAAAGTTGTTAAGGATGTTTTGGAAGGCGTCTTCTATGTTATGTGGTGGGTGATTTGGAATTTTCACAACCAGGTGTTTTTTGGAAATTCTTGGCCGCGTTTGGATCTTCTCTTTGATGAAATTGTTTTGTTATCTTTCACTTGGTGTTCTAATAGATGTAAAAATAATATTGATTGGATCTCATGGATGAAATATCCTAGATCCTTGTCTTTGTAATTCTCTAGCTCCTTGCTAGTTTTGTTTTTATACAATCTATCATTAAAAAAAAACATGCGCGTCCGTTTAGGCTTGAATAAATTTCTAGACATATATAATTTATACTTGGACATATTCTAACACCTATTCCAAACTGCGGGTGCTCTGTATTTCCAAAACTTATATGCAAGCTTGCGCAACTTTAAAGTAGTGACAATTTAAAAAAAAGACTTCCGATTTTGGTGGTCACACTTGATGACTTATATAGAAGGGTAGGAGTAAGAGAAAACTTTATCTTATAAGGTTATTGTGGTTGTCATTCACACCATGTAAGCCACTATATGTCCTAAAACATTTAATGATATAAATGTTTGTCTTTGATATATCTACTCTTCTCATTGTTGTCGCATGTAATTTGGGTAAAGGTCATAATAACCCGCCAACCCATGAACCCGTACAGATCAACCCGAACACAACTCGATTACCAACCCGGCTAAAACATATGTTTGAATTATTTAAACAATGAAAAAACCTGATAGGTTGCTGTTTATTGTATATTGAGCAATATTTATAAACTATATTAGACATAACAATAGACCCTAATGAGCACAAAGATTACGCCTAGCTTGAGTCCGTCTAATCAATATCTAACACTTCCTTACAGTATGAGTGGCGTAACAGTAAAAGCTCATACCAGAGAAAAATTTTCAAAACATTAAAGATATAATTACTTTGTTGTGAAGACATATGTAAACAAGCAACATCAAATCTTTGATCATGAACAGCAAAGCAAAAGCGAAAACAAGCAGCAAAAGTAAAGATAGTCGTTGGCCGACGACACGGCATCTTAAACTTTTTCTTCTAATTAGATATTCGACAGCACCCGGGCTTGAACCATCTAATCTATTGTCTAACATGAATATAGAAAAATGAAATTTGATAAGTGTATTTAGCATTTCGTTTTTCTCAATTTTTTAAGAGTATTGATAATTAGACCTACTAAGAAAGCCTAACAATAGACCTATTCCATACAATTAGTGCCAAGTGTCCTACACATCTTCTCTCTCATCATTCTTTACCAATTAACTTTTAAAATCCACCAATCACAACTTTAGGTCTAATTTTAGGTCTTAGTTTTAGGCATACATTTCATTTTCCTTTTTTTAATTACTCCCTCCGTCCCATTTTAATTGGCCTCCAACAAAAAAAGTTCATTTTATGACAGATTCAATGAATCTAGACGTATATTTATTAAAATGACAAATTTACCCTATTAAATGCAATAAATGTATGAATTACTTTTGTTACAAAAATGAATGAGATGGCAAAATAGTAAATTTAATAAATATAAACACCTTAATTAAGAAAGTAGGCTAGGTTTGGGGACAAACTAAAATAGTAATAAGACCAATTAAAATGGGACGGAGGGAGTATCACTTTATCATGTATATCAATGATTCTTCATTCGAGTATAGTATTTTTTTTCTTCTATCTGTAGAGACGTATATGTTTTCTTTGAAATAAATGTTAGTTTTCTCTTTTATGCCTGCAAGCCAAACTTTGCAATTGTTAATTTTCCATGAAGACCATTTAGACTGATAAATGACTTGTTGATTGAAGACTTGCTTTTGATTAACAAAAGCACAGGTAATATATGAATATACTTTCTATTGATTGATACTTGCAATTCTTTCTTGATGTTAATCTTATAGACACTTGACCATATATATACATACCGAAAAGGCATAAGTGAAAGGTTGTGATGGTTCAATCAAACCAACAGATGTGTCCTTTCATAATAACTGCCAATAACTAACTATAACTAACTTAACTATAACATAATACATACTAAGTACCCTAACTTTGCATTTATAACATTATTGGTCCAACATTCACCCCCTAATGTTATAGACGGCAATCGAGTCTTCTTCACTTGACTTCTTTGTTGAAATTTTTACCTCGTCCTTTACCATGACTTTGGTTGTTTGAACTTGCCATCAGAAGCTTGTCTTGATCATTTGCCTCTAACGTGTCTTGACTTTTGATTCGTTCTTCAAAGGCTGTTAATCATCCAACGGCTTCTTCAAACGACATTATGTCTAGATCTTGATATTGTTCAATAGTTGCCACGATCGGTAAAAACTTCTTAGGAACATAGTTAAGTAGTTTCCTTACTAGCACCTTATCTTCTAAAGTTTCACCAAGTCCTTTAAACTTGGCCATTATACTACTTAACTTTCCTCCATAGTCACTTACTTTTTCATTTGGTTTCATCCTTAGCGTCTCTAGTTCACTCCTCAATGTTTGTAGTCATGCTTTTTGAACAAGATTAGCTCCCAAATATTTGACTTTGATTGAGTCCCATACTTCCTTTGTAGTCGAGTATTGTGCAACTTGCATTAAAACATCTTGTGGCAATGTTTGGAAGATCATTGCCTTTGATGTGTTTTCATTCTTCTCATTTGTTGCTTCTCCTTCTTTTGCAACTATCGTTTCCCAAATACCATATGCCTTCAATATTGTCTCCATCAACAATGCCCACGTAGTGTAGTTTGTTTCAGTCAATTTTGGACATTGTAGTGAAACATTTCCTTGTTCTTGAACTGATGCACTGCTTGATGTGTTATCATGCTTGTCACCTTCTACCATGCTTGCTTGCTTGCTTTTAACTTGCTTACTTCTTATAATCAGAATCGAGATGGTTTCTGGTTTTCTTGCTCTTGTGTTTGATCAAAAGATCAAAACTCTTACTAATTACTGGCCAACTTGCTAATCAATATTGTGTTTTTTAGACCCACTTGCTAATCTGGCTCTTTCTTGCTTTGATCAAAATAATTAATCCTTTCTTGCTGATATTAAAACCTAATGATTCTACTTTCTTGCTGGTTTGAATCAAGGGTTCTACTTGCTATTTGAGCCTAAGAAAAGGGCTCGGAACTTGCAATTTTGTATTTTTCAGTCTAAAATGTAAGATTAATTACTCCTTAAATTATCCTTTAATATAATAAGCAGTGTAAACACTAGGTTACTATATTTATCTACGGGCCTTGAAAAGATACTAACTTAAAAACTAAAGGGAGTAACTTTTCTTAAAAAAATCTATACAATATATATCGTTACTAATATATATTATATCAAAAAAATAAAGTGGAGGGTGTTAAATGTTTTTTTTTGGGACCTGTTGTGTTAATAACCCGATGTCTTTTGTTTTGGGTCTGGTGATGCTATAACTGCTGCACCTCTTTTCCTTTTTGAGGGAGACGCGTCTCTTCTTGAGACCGATCCTTCTTCCTCTTCTGGTGGTTAACCGCCGATTAAATGGTCGGTTTAACCGTCTTTATCTTCTACGGTTTGTGTTCTTCTTGAGCCACTGGATTCCCTTTGATTGTTGTACGAAATTAGGGTTTCGCAAATTTAGGGATCTTTGAAACCGTTTAAGAATTTTGGGCCTTTGTGAATAACTTGAATTAATTGATGATTCGATTAAGGGTGCAAGTCTTGATTCTTCAAAAACAGGTGTGTTACTGCTTCAGTTCAGTTACAATAAACCATATGTATTCCAGTCTCTTCAACGAACATGTATCTTCTTCCTTCTTTCTTCCTTACTTAATTAATTCACGAAATCGTTCTTGCTCTGATACCAAATGTTGATTGAAGACTTGCTTTTGATTAACAAAAGCACAGGTAATATATGAATATACTTTCTATTGATTGTTACATGCAATTCTTTCTTGATGTTAATCTTACAGACACTTGACCATATATATACATACCGAAAAGGCATAAGTGAAAAGGTTGTGATGGTTCAATCAAACCAACAGATGTGTCCTTTCATAATAACTGCCAATAACTAACTATAACTAACTTAACTATAACATAATACATACTAAGTACCCTAACTTTGCGTTTATAACATTATTAGTCCAACATGACTAGGTTTCTTTTAAATCATTAAATTACAGTGTGTACAGAAATGTTAGCGGGTCAATTCCGATCCAGCCCATTCAGACTAGCTGCAATATAAGTTCTTATCAAAGGTCAGGTGCTAATGAAAGATGATATGAAACCAAAATCGATAAAGGTCTAAATATTTTCTTAAACATATACTGTGTATATCTGAACACAGCAGAAGATGAAAGTTGATGGGCTTATAGCGTATCAAAAGGATCTTAATACATGAGATAGAAATAAAGCAACAACAAAGAAAGAAACAAAAGCATACAGTGAATGAAGGTGTAACAACGTCGTAAACACAGTTTACTTGCCTCCTCAATCTCAGACTTATATAAGTAGTTGGTAAATTCTACAGTTAACTTAGTCCTCCTTTGAATATCCTCATCCGATTCAAGGAAGCGACAATTGGGCTCGACCGGCAAGAAACTAAATGATTCAACATGAACAAAGAATTCTGGTTTTGGTATTTTTACTTCGAATTCAAAAAGGATTAGAGCATGAGAGCTGGAGCATCCTACTAGTTGCATCTTTTCGGTAAGAATCTTATCAAATTTACCGTGGGCCTTTTGTAAAGCAGGCTCGTTCATCAGGCAGCTATGAAAAGGAACGGCAAGGTGTCGAATCTTATATTTAAATTTGTAAGGGAAGTATGCAAACTTTTCTTCTTCCAAAAGAGCTCTCCAAAATTCGACCAAGAACCGGCCATTTCCGGCCAAGACCCGGCCATATTCGGTAATATGACTTAGGTTATTAGTTCATTAAATTCTGATTCTGGTAATATAATCAGATTGTGAGACATAATATACTTGCACACTTGAAATAAAGGTTATATTCAAATGGAGCTGCATGAAAACTTTGGTGGAGACATTTGAAATAAAGAAATAGCATGCTATTTCAAAGGAAGTTGCAAGAATGTAGAACTTAAATAGGAAAACTTCTTTATGATGAATTGAATCACTTGCATGTTTTGTAGAAAGCACATGACCTTTTAGCCATTCAACTGTAGGGCTATCGTCTCTCATATCATAACAATATTTTGATATGATCATGCATTACCATACTTTATTCATAATTATATTATTAATTAATTAGTATATTTAGTTTCCTTTATTGTATTTTCTTAGTAAACAATTCATTATAAATAGATGATTAAGGCTGTAATTCTTATTATGGAGATTATATGAATGGTTTAGTTATTTAGTATCATTATTGGGAGAGCTTATTCGACCTCTCGAACGTCGATTATTCTATCTTTATTGTTCTTCTATTATAGTATCGATCTGGTTCGTATCAATTGGTATTAAAGCTGTTTCGATTCTAGGGTTTCAAAAAAAAGTTCATCAAAACACTATTCATCCGAATCACTATTCACCACCAGAAACACTGTTCATCAAATCGTATTTACTGTTGATAAAAAGTCAAATCTTCTTTTGATTTTGATTATCAATGGCAAACTCATGGCGGGAAAGTATGGAGGCTATGAGGGCTGAATAAGCCCGTAAACATGAAGAGCTTATAGATTTATTGAATAAGTATATGATTTCAATAGGTCATGCTAAGGAGGTTGAAGAATGGGAGAAGTGGCGAGATCTAAATGAGCTCAGGGAGTATCCAAAGATACAAAATCAAATTCCAAACCACAAATCTTTGTCAATGAAGATTGTGATGATAGATCAAGACTGGAGGAAAACCTAGTGGTTGCATCTTCTGATGAGGAAATTGTAAAGTTTCCAACACAACATGCCACAACTGAAATAAGTGGAGAAGATGGTAGTAATTTGAAGGATTTTATGGATGTTTTAACTGGGAATGAAGTTGATATTACGTAACCGCTTATCGCTGTAGAAGATGAGCCTCTTATGATAGCAGGAAACAATCTAAACACTATTAAGGAAGACTTCTCTAATGATCTTAATCGACAACATTCGGCAGACGAAAGTAAGACATATTATAACATATTCAGAAAAAAATTTGGGGGCCAGATTATGAGGCTAAAGTGGGGGTACGTGCCCTTATTTAGCAGATTTGTACGAATGTTTGGTTGAAACAAGAATTGGTTTGTGCGGAAAGAAGAACATGGGATCCCGGAATCACGTGAGGCAAGATTACGGAGCAACACCTTGAGGAAAAGGTGTTTTTGGGGGCGAGAGTATTGATATGATCCTGCATTACCATACTTTATTCATAATTATATTATTAATTAATTAGTATATTTAGTTTTTTTTGTTGTATTTTTCTTAGTAAACAATTCATATATAAATTTAGATAGATTAAGGCTGTAATTCTTTTATAGAGATTATATGAATGGTTATAGTTAATTAAGTATCATTATTGGGAGAGCTTATTTGACTCATCGAACATACGATTATTCTATCTTTATTGTCTCTATTCTATTGATCGATTTGGTTTATATCATATTTTTCATGGCAAATTAACTTGCTGGATGTTTCTGTCAATCCAAACAGCTCTATCTTTTTGAAGTTGTATCAAATTTGGAGTATTGATTTCTTGTAGCTTTATAAAATCATATTACTTGCATTAGTCACTTGCATGAGTTAGACTCAATCAGTGAAGTTTATTTCTCTCTATACTTATCTAAAGATTCAAGCATGGTACATAGTAATCTTTCATTTATTTGTTATCCGTCCAAGACCCGGGTAGACCTGTCTGTATTTGAGGCCAGACCCAGCATGGCCAGACCCTGAGGATTTTATAATCTTGACCATAACTTTCAGCGAATTTGATGTGTTTGTTGAGCAACTTTGAAGATGAGCTACACTAGATAACTAAAATGGAAGTAATGAACGGAAATAAACTATGTTAGAAATAGAAAATAAGATAAAACTTTGTCTTAAGATGATATTGTGGCTTTGTCGTTCACGCTATTTAGGCCACTATATGTCCTAGATAGTTGAATTGAAGATGAAATAAGCACACAAAATACATGGTTTGTAGGTGTGAAGGGTAACGCAAAGGTGACCTAAATCAAGAATTTAGCTACCAAAAATGCGGATCATGAAATAGTGAAAAAGTAAAGAAATGCTGAACTAAAGGAAAATATCGAGGAGAACAATTTGTTTTCATAATAGTTACCTTTTGTTGCTGGATTCTTTATTATGTGATTATTTTGGCCTAACTTCATCATTCTAAATTATTTATGTTCGGAGAAAGTGAGTCATTATCAACTCATTTAAGGATTAAACTATAGGTGCTGCGAATCTCTTTATATAAACAGATTAAAAAAATCCATTCAAAACGCATGTCCAAACACCCCCTAATGATCTGAATCATGCTAGCTCCATGGCTATGGTCTGCAACGTGAACGCGAAGTCGGTCATTCGTTAAGTATAGTGTATCGTGTAGTTAACATCTCATGTTCTTACACATCGAGATTACAAATAGTAGTTATTAATGAAACATTCATCAAGTTGAAGATCCATAAAAATATTTTGAAAAAGAACACAAATAATGGAGGATGTTGTTAACATGGCAAGTACGGGGAATATGGTAGACAATTAAGGGCTATATAAGGTGTCAAGAAGCAAAGAAAAGAGCATCCCGGCCATTCACAAACTACATACAGAAGAGATCGAGCATGGAATGACAAGCTTCCCAGCTTTAGTCGCAAATGTTTTCGTCTCAGCAATAACATTCCAATCATACCTTGTTCATGGGAACTTTTACACTAACACATATTTCAACCTGAGTGAAAAGCATTCTTACATTTTTGGCAATGGTGAGGATCTTCATTTGGTGCTTGATCAATCTGCAGGTACATAACATATCCACATACACTCATCATGTTTACGTACATTTAAATTTTAAATTTGTCAAGTTCAAACCTACTTGGATCATAAAAAAATAAAACTAATGATTATTGGATCCGGTGTTCAATCACACAAGTCATACCTTTTCAGAAGCATTGAACTGCTAATCAAGTTGGTGCTGGGATTTATTAACTAGGTAACCATTTAACTATAAGTACGCAGCGGATGGATCTAGTTTAAGTATTAAAGATTAACACATAAATAGTAAAGTAGAATTACATACCTCTTGATCTTGAAAACAAGGTGGTTAAATTACCACCTCTATGGTTGCTCACACAACAAATCAAACAATCACGCTACCATGATAGTCGTTACTTCATGAATAACAAGCTAGCACCATGTGTTCTTGTACCTTATAAAAAAACCACACGACCAAATCCCTTGTGGGATACGTTTGATCGTTTCAAAAAAAGAAGAAGGAGTAAACCAACAACTAGTGTATATGATATTGTTTTCTTGCTTCATATAATTGAAAGAACTAAACGTTAATTGGTTTATACTTTCTGCCAAGACTTATGACAAAGGGATTAGAAAACAATTAATGCACTTAGGGATTTGATGACCTATAATAGGTGTAACAGGCTTCTAGGCTTGGTCTGTATCATCACATAGGGCTCCGGGCCCAACCAAGCAAATAACGGACAAAACTGAGCCCAGTCCTGTACTAGCCACGGTCCGGATATAACAAAGCGGACGCGGATCAATTACAAGCTACTTCCACCAAGCCACTGGCGTCTGCGGAAGACAGCTCGCGTCCGCGGACATAATGACAGTGGAACCTTGCCCGACAAAGGTCCCACTCTAGCCACTAACGAAATAGGCGAAATACTAGGAAACCCTAGTATTTCACTCGCCTATAAAAGGAATGCTCTGACACCTCAAACGGTAGGATTTTCTCACCTTCCCAATACACATACATATACTATCTAATTGCATGTTTACTTAATCTCACATCGGAGTCTAATCGTGGGGTCCATCCTCACGGTAAGGCTAACGGTTTACTCTTATTTGTGTACAAGATCTAACCCACGAATCGCTTGAAGGCCCAGCCCAACAAGTGATTTATACCCAACTCTTAACCCGTCACATGTTTTATACTAACAAGTTGGCGCCATCCGTGGGACCCAAACACAACTGCGTTTTCTAAAATACTCATCATGAGCACTTATGAACAGCATACCCCCAGCCAGCCCACGTCCGTCGTACAGAATACGCTGGGGAAAGAGAAAGATCTTGGTCCGCAAGATCTCGAGGGACCTACGCTCGACACAGTCCTAAGAGAGTTTTGCAACAAGAACTATCATTAGCACTTTCCACTTATAGCCAAAAAATGCACCAAGAAA
Organism: Tanacetum coccineum; assembly: GCA_026074375.1. Lineage (NCBI taxonomy): Eukaryota > Viridiplantae > Streptophyta > Magnoliopsida > Asterales > Asteraceae > Tanacetum > Tanacetum coccineum. Next base: position 87,879 of record BQNB010000577.1, on the reverse strand, counting down.
AGGAGAAGCAAGAAAAGTTGAAAGTAGTGAAGGCACGCCTCACTTTCGACGACGGATCCAAAAGAAACTCAAAGACTCATGAAGAATCATAGTATTTCGAGTCAAAAATGCCAACCACTAAGGAGGAGGCGAGGGCATAGGCACTTCCGTAGCCCATCACCAGCTATTAGCGTCTTTAAAAGGTTAAAAAGAGGTAGATCCGTTTCACCTAGGCGCATGTCCGCATGCTCAGATAATTGATACCAAAGTTCCCACTCAAAAGGAACCGAGGTACTCCCACAGAAGCATTACTACAAAGGGACATCGTCCTGGATGACGGAATAGTTCTCAAAAAGTGATGACAGCGGACGGGGACATTGGGAGTCAAAATCAAGAAGGCAGAAATCAATTATCAAAGAAGATGATCTATCCCAGCCATAGGTATGTGAAGAGAAAGATTATTTCACACATCGAATCCAATGATTTGACTTCCCGAAAACTAGAATGCCCAGTCACATCAAGACATACGACGGAAGCGAAGATCCAGAAGATCATTTAAAAATCTTCCAAGCGGCCAGTTTGGTTTGATGGACTTCCTCCGGAATTCGTAGATAGCTATGAGGATTTAAGAGATGCATTTCGTGAAAATTATCTCCAACAGAAAAAGTGCATTAAGGATCTGGTGGAAATACATCACATCAAGTAGAGGGACGGAGAGTCCACGAAAGATTTTGTAGAGAGATACAAAATAGAAATCAAGGATGTGGAAGGAGCACCAGAGTGCATGAAAATCTCCAGATTCATGCATGGAATAACTAATCCAGAACTGATTAAACGCTTGTACGAAAAAAATCCCAAAGTCAATAGATGAAATGATGAGGGTGACCACATTTTTCCTCAAAGGGGAAGTCGCATCCTCTAGTCACGGGCGGAAGAAGTCACTCCTGCCATGGAAGAAACGGGATGCAGGAGATAAGCATAATTTCAAAAAAAGAGGTTTTAAAAACCAACAAAGATCAGAATGAAAGCCGGACTGGTTTCTACTCCTCGCAAAGACTCCTAACGAAAGTTTGGATTTGGAAAAAGGAAATTTCAAAGCTCCACCACCAATGGTAACTCTCGCGGAAAAAGGAACCCCAACAAATTCTGTGAGTTTCATGGAGACATAGGGCTACAGCACAGACGAATACATGCAACTAAGAAAACAAATCAAGGAGATGATCAAGGCCGGAAAGCTATCACATGTTATCAAAGAACTAAAGTAAAAAGACCAGCCAAAAGTGGCCAAAAAAGGAGAAGCCTCTGGAAAAGACAAGCCGTTGGCGATCTTGATGGTACAACCATGGAAAAGCCTAGCTAAACAAAGGATTACCCAAAGCTTCTCTTCGAAGTTTGCAATCTCGTTCCCACCCTTGGGGGAGGAAGATGGGACAGAAGGACCAATGATTATTGAAGCAGAGATGGGAGGGCACTTCGTACACCGCATGTATATGGATGGAGGTTCAGCCTCAAAAATCTTGTATAAGCATTGCTTCAGTAGGCTCTGGCAGAGGTTAGAAGCCAAATGCTCCCAGCCACCACACCACTCATTGGGTTTGGTGGAGAGATAATTTGGCCACTAAGCCAAATATCGCTGCTAGTAAAAATAGGCGACATGGAACACTCAACTTCCGCATGGATGAACTTCATGCTCGTAAGGTCGCCATCTCCATACAATGGAATCATTGGCAGACCAGGAGTAAGAAGGATTCAATCCGTCCTATCAACAGCCTATGGAATGTTAAAGTTCCCGGTAGAAGGAGGAGTGGTAACACTACATATAGTAGGATTATCCTATTGGAGTGTGCAATGGTTTCAGGACCAGGGGCACAACAACCTGTGATCGATCAGGTAGCAGAATAAAAAAATCAAGGTGGCTATCCATCCGGAGTATCCAGAACAAACTGTGGCCATAGGTTTCACCTTAGCAAAAGAAGGACGAAAAGAGTTGCGCAGCTTACTCAGGCGCAACCTTGATATCTTTGCTTGGAAGCCCACGAATATGACTAGGGTTTCACGTCATATAGTAGAACACAAGCTGAATGTTCGAGAAGGATGTCTACCCATAAGACAAAAGAAAAGAGGCCAAGCGCTAGAAAGAAATAAGGCAATCCAGGATGAGGTTGAGAAACTAGTGGATGTCGGCATCATGAAGGAAGGTCATTATCACATGTGGTTGTCAAACCCGGTGATGGTGAAAAAGCATGATCTGGAGAATGTGTATAGATTTCAAAGATTTGAACAAAGCATGCCCCAAAGAAGGATATCCGCTGCCAGAAATAGACTGGAAGGTAGAATCCCTCTGCGGATATCCTTTTAAAAGCTTCCTAGACGCATACAAGGGACATCATCAAATAAAGATGATAAAAGAGGATGAGGAGAAAACATCATTCATTACAAGCCAAGGAATATTTTGTTATTCTAAAATGCAGTTTGGATTAAAGAATGCCAGAGCAACTTTCCAGTGTTTGGCGGACAATGCTTTACAAAAGCAAATTGGCTGGAACTTGAAAGTGTATGTCGATGACATAGTCATTAAGAGCCACACATAGAAGGAAATTATTAGGGACATGGAAGAAACGTTCAGAACTATCCAAGAAATCAATATGAAGTTGAATCCAAAAAAGTGCACCTTCGGTATGAGAGAAGGCATGTTCCTGGGATACAAGGTATACGCCGACGGATTAAAGGTATGTCCATACATAGTTGACGCGGTCCTCATCCTACCATCTCCAAAGTCCCTAAAAGACGTGCAAAGGTTAAATGGGAAGTTTGCAAACCTTAATAGATTCCTATCTAAATCTGCACAAAAATCACTACCTTTCTTTAAGACCCTAAAAAATGCACAATGAAAAGTGATTTTCAATGGACTTAGGAAGCGGATGCAGCATTCAAACAAATGAAGAGGCTAATAGCAGAATTACCTATGTTGTCCACACCAGAGGAAAAAAGAGGAGCTCATTATTTATCTCGCGGTAGCAAGAGAAGCCATTAGTGCAGTCTTAATGACAGAAAGGGACGGCAAACAAATGCCAATTTATTTTTTCGTGCCCTCTAAGGCTCGGAAGTCAACTATACACCAATGAAGAAATTGGTATTGGCCCTAGTAAGTGCCAACAAGTGGCTAAAGAGATACTTCCAGGCACATACAATTATCGTGATAATGAATCAGCCGATAAAGCAGATACTGTCAAATCCAGAGGTCACAAGGAGACTTTAAAAATAAAGATTCGAACTGGAAGGATATGACATCCACTATAGACCAAGGGTGTCAGTCAAAGGAAAAATCATTTCAAACTTCATTATAGAGCGTCCGGAAGAAGAATCTTCGGACGTACCATGGAAGAAGAAGGAGAACTCCCAGAACCATGGATTTTGTTTACTGATGGATCTTCATGTATTGACAGTTTCAGAGCTGGGTCAATACTCATAAATCCGAAAGGGATGGAGTTTACTTATGCTTTAAGGTTCCGATTCGAAGCTACCAACAATGAAGCCGAATACGAAGCTTTGATCTCCAGATCGTGGAACAAATAGGTGTCAGGAATCTTAGGAAAATGTAGATTCAAAACTTGTGGCTAACCAAGTCAATGGATCTTACATAGCAAAAGAGCTTGGAATGATCCAATACTTAGAAAAGGTCAGAATGCTTACCCAGAGTTTCAAAGGGTTCTTAATCAAACAAGGACCCAGGGGCGAGAATAAAAAAGCAGATGCCTTGAGCAAGATCGCATCCACCAGCTTTGCTCACCTCAGCAAAGAAGTACTTGTGGAAGAACTTAAGGAAAAACAAATAAACGAAAAAGAGATGCTTGCAATTGTGGAAGAGGAAGGGTGCACGTGGATGACCCTAGTATATGAGTATCTCACGAAAGAGATCCTTCCAGAGGACAAAAAGGAAGCAAGGGTCATATGCCGCAAGGCAGGAAGATATGCCATAATTAACAAAATTTTATACGAAAAATCCTTCCTGGGGCCATGGTTACGGTGCGTCGGGCCGCTACAAGCAAACTACGTTCTGAGAGAAATCCATGAAGGATCATGTAGCATGCACACTGGCCCTAGGTCTGTAGTAGCCAAGGCTATAAGAATAGGGTAATATTGGCCAACCATGCATGCAGACGCTAGGAAACTTATAAGGGAATGCAATGATTGTCAGGTTCATTGCCCTGTGCCAAGGAACCCACAGCAGAACTTAACTCCTATCACGTCTCCGTGGCCATTCTATAAATGGGGGATTGACATAGCCAGACCTTTTCTGGAAGGTTCTGGCAAGGTCAAGTTCCTAATAGTAGCGATTGACTATTTCACTAAATGGATCAAAGAAAAGCCCATGGCAACCATAACAAGACATTAGATTAAAAAGTTTATATGAGACAATATCGTTTGCAGGTTTGGCCTAGCAGGAGAGATAATATCTAAAAATGGAAAGCAATTAAGAGATAACCCATTCAAATACTGGTGTGAAAGGCTATGCATCCACCAATGATGTGCTTCCATCAAACATCCACAAGCCAACGGATTGGTAGAAAGGGCAAACAGAAGCCTAGGCGAGGGTATCAAGGCACGACTAGATGAAAGGAGTAAGGACTTGATGGAAGAACTCTCTCATGTCTTATGGGCACATAGAACTATGATCAAGTCAAGTAATAGAGAAACACCATTTTTACTCACATACAAAACGTAAGCAGTCATCCCGGCAGAAATTGGCATGCGAACACTAAGAACTGCGAAAGTAGATATGGTGGAAAATGATGAAGCTTTGGAGATCAACTTGGACCTCTTATAATAAAAAAGGAAGCAATAAGCAATTCAGGAAGCAAATAGCAAAGCTAAAATGGAAAAATATTACAGCTCCAAAGTCTGCGACACAAGCTTCAAGCTAGCAGATTTAGTCTACCGCAACAATGATGCAAGCCATACCGAAGACGGAAGGAAGCTTGGACCTAAGTTGGAAGACCGTACAAGGTCACGAAAGCACTTGGCAAGGGGGCATACAAGCTAAGAAACCGCAAGGGAAATATCCTCCCGTGAACATGGAACATCTGCAACCTTATGAAGTGTTACGTACACAAAATGTAAGCACCTCACCCACGCATACTATGCGACGGAAAGGGCAAAGACTTGAATTTATTTCCTTTTCTTGTAATGTTTTTAAGTTTCTAATGAATGAAAAAGTAAAGCCTAGCTACCTTCACAAGTGTTTTATATAAAAATCTTGTTTATTCTATTTTACTTTGCAAAGTAATTTATAAATTGTTAAGACGCACACGCAAGGAGCAAGGCTCCGTATAAACATTATCCCGTATAATGAAAGGATGAGTAACCTCATAATTAACTCAAGTGCATAAGAGGTATTGCAAGCCCAGTACCGAGGGAATAACCCACAAATACTCACCTAAGACTATCATTACGAACGTATAACAGTAATATTAAAAGATAGAAAATAAAAGACGTTAACAATAAACGCAAAGGATTATCAACTATTACAGCATAACAATATTGTCGTAATATACTAAGACTGCCACAGGAGTATAGCCACATACGGGTGTGGTACACAAAGGTTAAGGACATAAAAGTTCTAAGTGTTTAAGCACGAATGCACAAACTTAGCCAAATAACGGACAACCGCCACAAAAAGACCACATGTGGTCATCGCACAAACATTAAGGATCACAGAGTAGCATTCAGTGTTTCTTCTTCAAAGTTCAGAAAAGAAGTGTCATTTCTTTGGACATTCTCCGCATCCACAACTTCATAATCATCTGTAGAAATGGGAATAATAGAACTGGTGGTAGCAAAGGTGGTGGATAAAGCCGTGGTTGTAGCAACAGGTGTAGGTAAGCTTACTGAATCAACTTTTGCACCAGTCAGTACCACAACAGATAAAGGTTCCGTTAGAGGGCAAAGACACCAAGAATAGCAAACCTATGAGCTGCAATATTTGCCCTAATCTTCTCAACACGGGAATTCAAAACACTTAGGGAAAATGACAAAGAAGTGGACCCAAGAACAACTTGATATTCAAAACAATGAATAGGGACCATTAGCTGGTCAACATCTGGTTGCATGTCACTCATTTCAAGTAGGTCAATAAGCGGGATTTCTAATCGAAGAACGTTCATCACTTCTTCAACACTCGTGTCCTTGCAAGACTTTAGTTCAGAAAGAAGAGAAAAATTCACATCACAAAACTGCTACATGGCGGTATCATAATCCGCATCGGCAAATAGGTTATAGGCAGCAACATCCGCCAAGCTCCTACCTTCTTTACCATGATTGATACCAGCAGCTAGCCTAGCTTGCATCCCCTTCTCTATAGCATGACCGATAAATGCTCCAAGAGCAGAGAGATACTCAGGCGAGTTCAAGCACTTTACAACAATAAGTTTCATGCCATGGGTAAGAAGCCACCTCTGGCCAGCTATGGTAGTTAAAAGACGAGGACAGAATGTTTCTTCTAGGTGAAGAACAACTTCCACAACCTTAGTTTCCAACTTTGCTAATTTGTCCTCCATGATTTTTATTTGTGCATCTTGGAATGCTTCAATGGCTTCTTGCAAATGTTCATATCCAGCAACCTGTTCACGAAGGCGGAACAGGAAGTCTCCAGCGCATGCACCTGTGAAAACAAAGATATAAGCTTATAAACGTGAAAAGAAAGGAAGGGAAGAAAAAGACACAAACTTTAGAGAACATACCTGATCTACAAGTTCATCATTATGAGACTTAATAAAGGTAATAATGGAGTTGAAATCTGCAACCTTACGCTCTTTGTTTGCAGTCATAGCTTGTGATTCTGTCACCTTTGCATCCAAGGAATCTCGCTCCTTTTCAAGAGCGGAGTTGTGCTCCTTCAGAACATCCATCTCCTCCCGGAGAGATTTCTCCGCGACTTTAAGCGCGGAAGCCTATTCCATCACCTTTGCATCCAAGGAATCTCGCTCTTTTTCAAGAGCAGAGTTGTGCTCCTTCTGAACATCCATCTCCTCCCAAGGAGATTTCTCTGCGACTTTAAGCGCGTAAGCCTGGCTATGGAGGCGGATGGCTTCCGCAGCCTCAGCCTCTTTTAGTAGTAACTGCGCCTGTAAACTGGCAATCTCCTCATGTTTCTTCCCCATCAAACCTTTTTGCTGCTCACACTCGGTCGATAATCTCCTTTTCTCCCTAATATTATATTCGGTATGCATCCGTACCTCAGCACTCAAGCATGTTTGACAAACAGCCCCAACATTAAATTCCGTAAAAAGTTGGACATGTTTCATACCAGGAACTAAGGCAAAGAAATGAGGAGGAGCAAACTCGTCAACCATCTCATGATAGGTATGAGCATTGTCCAAACAAGAACCATTGGTTACACTTCATTTAGGAACATAAACTTTTTAAAGATTAGAATCAACATCCATAATAGTACGGATATAGCCCATTAGAAAGTCACTACCACATAGATCTGAAAAACCACCAACAAACGAGCCAACTCCGCTAGTTGAGTGGGAACCAGCAAGAAACAGAAATGGCTCAGCAGGTTTCTCTTTCGTAGCAGAGATAGGGTCAACCACAGTGGTGGTGGTAGTAACATTCGTCATCACCAAAATGGAAGGAGTGAGAGACCTGGTACAAGATTCAACTTCAGCATCGATAGCATAGGTACAAGAGTGATGTGATGAGTCTGAGATGACAACAAACCTTTTGGATGGTTCAACGTTGCAGAGGTTGAGCCCACTAATAGAGTCTGTATGGTTATGGACGTCATGCTTTGGCGTAGTGGATATGGAAGTTGTGATAAAAGGCAAAATAGGTACAACAGCAATCCCAACTTTTGCATTTAGCACAACACTAACTAGCAGTCTTTTCAAAACAGATGGAGACTTACCACCAGTGGTAGATCTACTAACCGTTCCATGGTCACTCCTCAACTTCTTGGCAGGATGGGAAGCTTCACCCGCATCTGTAGCCGCATATCTTTTCTTTTTCTGTCGCTTAGTCTTCTTTATAGCAACATTCTCAACAACCGTATCCGCAGCGGTGACAGTCTGCTCAATAGCAGCGGTACCAACTTTAGCAGAATCTGCCTGCTCTCTGCTAACATCTTCACTGAATATCCTATCAATACTGGCTTCTAATTCCTCCTCTGCATGGGCAAGAACAATAAGAAGAAGTGAAACGGTGTGACCAACAATGGTCTCCAACAGCTTCGCTTCACCTTCTGCATGTTCCCTCTCGATAGTCTTTACCTTAGTAGGATCCAAAACATGGATAAATACAGACAAGTCCATCTCTGCATAGAACAAATAAACAGTCAGAATCAAAACTATGAAGCGTGAAACAAATGACATATATGCTGAAAGCAACACTACCCTCTCTGTTCCTGTGTTCAAACTTAGGATAAATATCCTCATCCAAAGTATAATTGCGGCTTAGCCTAACCCAGCAAAGGAATGGCTCCAGAAACTTTCAAAACAAAGAGCGGTGGGCAACAAGGGTGGCATAGTCATCAGCACTAAACTAAGTAGCTACAGGGGCATGATCCTTCTTGACATTTTTAGCCGTGTGTCACGGAAAGGAAATCGGGCACGCAAAGTCATCAACCCAGAAAAAATGTCCTTTCTAATTTTTAAGGCAATCAAGGGGCTTTTAGTAACATACGGGAGCATTATCAGAACGTTTACTAAATGACATCCGCCCGTTCTTTTTAGAATTTATATAAAAGCACCGAAACATCCCAATGGTTGGAACAATAATATAAACACGACACAGAATCTCAAAATGTAAAACTTTGGTGCCCTGATAACGAAAATTTGGGATATGTTTATATGAAAATGTCTAAGAACATCAACAAGAAAGGTAGACAAGGGCAACCAAAAGTTGGCATAATCAAAGAATCTAGTATACAACCTAATTTTCCCAGTGGGCCTCTGATGCATAGTCGCACCAGGATGAGGCAACTCTAGATGAACTTCTTCAGGGATATAATATTTATGACATAAGACGTCATGTGCCCTCTGAGTAAGCACATATTTAATATCTATAATACTACTCATAATGGAAGGAAATACAAAGATCAAAACCTAACCTGATGAGTTTTGAAGAAAGTGGTGCAGAACACGAAAAACAGTGGAAAAGCTTGGAAAGTATTCAACAATGGTAGAAGAGATAAAAAGAAAACAATGAAAACCAAATTGAGTATTTATACCCGTGGTATATTTGATTTAATGTAACCTCAGATAATTATACGTGGCCATGACCTCTTAACCAACGACTAAGATTAAAGGTAAATGATAATGATGACAGCTAGGCAAGTGGAGCATACAGTCAAATCAATCAGATGATGAAAGGTTAAGAAAGGTCAACGTCTCCCAAAGTCTCACTAACAAGCTTCTTGATCACACCTTTAAAATATATATAAATAAATATATAATACTTATAAATATATAAATATAAGGGTAAGAATCAAAAATCTCTCAATGTAGTAAACTGGAAGTATGATTCCCGGGTCGTTATCCCCAATTAGGAATGCAATTAAAAGTCGAGAGGCGTTTTGAGAATCGATGCTTGGATGGAACAAGATTATGATTGGTTATCTAAAACTACGGGAAAATTAAGGCAAAAACTTAAAAACAATTAAGGTAAGACAATTTTAACTAAAAACGCAAAACAAGAATCCTAAACGGGACCCAAAAACCCTAAATTATCAAAATTAAGTCCTAAAATAATCTTTTTGTTTTTTATAAGTCTTAATTGGCTAAAAAGCTAGAACAAAGAAAACTAGACCAAAAACAAAGGTGACTAGGGCTTAAAATTACCAAAAACATGAACGGAATTCAATCCCATTCTTTAAAAAATAAAATTTTGCAATTTTAACCCTATGAGAGCAAATCTAATTTTCCTAAGTCCTAAATGTTAAAAGAAAATTTTATAAAAAAGAATTATATTTTTTTGACTTTTTTATGAATTAAAAACGATTTTAATGAAATAAAATATTTAAAAATACTAAACTATTTAATAAAAATAAGCTAGTGAAAACATCTTATCAAATAAGCTATGGAATAATCTAAATCAGCTTATTATATAAAAGAGCTCAAAATGTGTGTAAGTATTAGATTTTGCAAACATAAACCGAAAAAGACCCAAGGGCAAGTTGGTAGTGCGTGTGGTGTGTAAAAAACGTTTGGTGAATAGGGGTGAGGTCCCGGGTTCGAGCCTTGCTCACCTAGGACTTCCCCCAATTCCCATAAGTTATGCCTAAAAAGTAATTTCGAATAAAAATAAGCAACCAAATTAAGTTAGAAAGACAAAATCATCAAAAAGCTATGAAACTTAAAAACTTTAAGCTAAAATGCAAATAAGCTTAAATAAGCTCTAAACTAAAGACTAAACTGATAAAAAATGCTAACTGTTTGCAATTTTAAGCACTAATAAGCAAACCAAAAAGTAAATTAAGCTAAAACAGATGATAAGTTATACCTAAAAAGCAATTTTGAATAAAAATAAGCAACCAAATTAAGTTAGAAAGACAAAATCATCAAAAAGCTATGAAACTTAAAAACTTTAAGCTAAAATGCATATAAGCTTAAATAAGCTCTAAACTAAAGAGAATAAGCTAAAATTGGCTTAATCTAACCTAATAAGCTAAACTAAACCTAGAGTAAGCAAAAACAATAAGCTAATAAGCCTAAATAAGCAAATAGCTTTTTGGCCAAAACTGATAAGCTAAAAGGCCAAGAGGGACTTTTCTAGCTTAAAAATAAGCTAGCAAAAGGATCCTTATGGCTTAGTGGCTTATACCACTAAAAAGATTGGCCAAAAAGCTACAACAAGCAACAATGAAAAAGCAGTTTGAAATTTAGATAAGCACTTAAAAAGCTTCATGAAAAGGCATCTCACACAGATTCAACACTAGACAAATTTTTGCAACTTTTGTAATCTTAACAAAACACCAATTTTGAGCTTAAAATAAGCAAACAAACAGATCCTTATGACTATATAACCTACAAACAGATTAAATTTAGACCCCAAAGAACAAGAATCAACAATCAAAAAGCAGTTTGAAATTCACAATAAGCCACAACAAGCATTTGAAAAAGCAATTTCTCAAAAATTTTAAACACTTAGCAATATTTGACAGTTTTGGCAAAACACAAAACTAACAAATGCAGGCCTATGACCTTTGTTCCTAACCTATTTTAGCACTTGCACAAACTCAAAACATCACAAAATCTAAATTAGCAAAAGCACAATCAAATAAGCCAATAAAATAAGCTTTAACCTAACAGATTCAAATCCTAAATTCTTAAAACCTTAAAAATGAGATTTAACACTTAAATACTTGAACAAACTAAATTTTTAGACTACTTTAACCTAAACTAAACTGACCCAAGAGTAAAAACTCATTTTGACCCATTTTGACTTTCAAAATTAGTTAAACCAAACACCCTTTTAAGTATTTTTCTTCACTTTTTAAACTGGAAACTTTGATTTAAAACCAAACTTTGCAAATACCAGATATTAAATAGGTATATTGGATACTTTTAAGAAAACTTCTAAACTACAAGGCAAGCATAATAAGCATTAAACATCATAAATAAGCAAAAATAAGCAGGCAATAAGCACAAATAAGCAATTCTACAGTAGATAATGAAGACTTACAAAAGCCCTTGCTTAAACAAGGCAAACAAGTGATCCTAGAGCTATTCTACAAGCTTTAGCTTGTTAGAAACAAGCTAGTAAAACCCATAAGCTCTTCCATTGTAAGCCTATCATCCATTTGAGCTTTTTGAGTAATTTTTGGTGAAATAAGACTTAAGCGTTATAAGTTATGGAAAAACCTACAATGCTTAAGTTAACAGCTTGAGAAAGTTGTAAAAAGAGCTTTTGTGAGCTTGTGAAACAGTTTTAAAACATAACAAACTTTAACTTAGAAACAGGATTATAACATAAATACTCAATTTTTCATTAAACTTTATAACTCAGTACAAGGCTTAAAAAATTACAATAAACTAGAAAACATTAAAATATAAGCTAAAAAAAACTCGATGCCCCTTGGCTTACAAAGAGACCTATTTATACTAAGCTTAAGAATATTTTAGGTCCTGTGTTTTTTTGCTAAGATGGTTCATAGCTGTGCTTCTTGTGTGAGGTAAGTCTCAAATCATTCTTAGCCCTCCATTTTGAGTAGTCCCCAAGCTCAATGATCATGGCCCTTGAATATTTGTCTTCTTTCATAGACGAATTAGAGTGTAGAGGATTGCCAAGGTGTATGCCAGCTGTGTAGGGTGGTCCTGGTGTGGGTGGACAATGGTGAGAAGAAAGGGGGATGATGTCTTGTCTGGTAGTAAGGAGAGGACACCATCCAGGGAGATGATGAACAGTACTTCGCGCAATTTTTGAAAGATTGGAAAAGTGGCAGGAAAGGCCCCTGAGGGAGTATACTTTGGTTACAACCACATTCCTTGAGGTTTGCATATTTGGTCCTTGGAGTTTGGGTTGGGATAGCACCGTTAGTCCTTTTAGGGACTAACAGGGTTAAATTATAAAAGGGGTAAGGGATAACGGGAGTTATAAGGGTATTGGGTTTGGGCTTTTTGATTAGGCCAGGGGTTATAAGAAAGAAGTGTTGGGCTTTTTTTAAGGTTTAAAGGTTTATAAGATTTTGTAAATTATAAGTGGGCTGACCCGGGCCCACTAGATGGGTACGAGTGGGCCCACTTTTGGCAATTTAGTTTTTCGGGTTCGGTTTTCGATGCTCTTTCCAATGCCTTATCCCGGGGATGACTTTGACTTTTTGACTTTTTGTTGACTTTGACTTTGTCCTTTTTTTTACTTCTCACAGTCTTTCCATTCTCGTGCTCGGTTTTGTTGTTTTGGCTTCGATTTTTGTCCTTTTATGAATATCGATTCCTCATAATACAAATGTAAAACATACAAATACAATGTATTTTTGGTACATTTTTAGGCATTTAAGTCCGGTTTTAGTGGTCAAAGGTATGTGTAATTAAACACATACCAAAATCCCCATGACTAAGACATGTCCGAGTCCTCATTCAATGCCTATAAGTAAGCACTTAGAAAACTAAGAATCTCGATCCCCATCGACTAATTACCTCAAAAAGTAGCTACGTGTTCATCGAGGGGAATTAAAGAATCAAGAGTTTAGAAAGCCCATTTTTACCATTTCTAAAGATATAAACTTATTACCACTAAAATTTTGTATTTTTCTCATTTTTTTAGCAACTAACTAATTTGACTTTTGTTATTTTCATAATTGTTAGGGATCATAGAACAAGATGCATTTCGATCCGAGAATGCCCCAAAAAGGATAAATTCATCATCCCCGACTTTTCACTCGCTCCAAACCAACCTTAAAATGAAATCACCGTTAAATATCAGTTAAGATGCTAATACTACTCATATTTTCAACTTGTGAACTTTTCACTCCCAACAATTATTATATCTTAGGTGAATGTGTTATTTTCAATTTCAACCATGGATCAACGTTTTGCAAAATTCTATGTTTCACGTTCCACCCGAGAATAATGAGTTTAAAGGCGGGATCATCCTATGTAGCGACTTTTGTCTTGACACATCCTAACCTTGCGGCTAAGTGACTAGGCTTTTGACACCCCACAGAGACTAGTATCGGGACTCACAGACCTTAGGTTTCAAAAACTCTCAGGTTTCCCATTTACACATAGCTTATTTAAAAACTTAAAATAGAATAGTCAAAGTTCAAAAGCATATTCAAATTTAACAAAAAGAGATCTATTTATTAATTCACACTTACTATTAAACATAATATTTATGCAATTGTAACGCTCGACCTTTTAGAAGGCCGTATCATTATTAAACCTTGGTCCTTTAAACAACTGCCACATCGATATGCGAGCCGACCATGGTCTAGGAGTCTTATTTTGACCTCTTTGATTTCCTTAACCTTTTAGAAGGCTGCAACATCGGTTGTGAGCTGGCAAGATGCAGCAAACTTTTATCAGTCTCGGATTTTTATTCTTACTATGGGCTTTCTTTAGAAGGTTGTAACATCGGTTGTGAGCCGGCAAGATACAACAAACCTCTTAATCACCCACAATTTTAATTTTTTTTTAATTTTTATTTTTAATTTTTTTAAATAATTTTTTACTTATAATATAGAGAAGACTTGTTTTTGAAAAATTCAAGTATAAATTTGAACTAAGACAAAATTTTGCTATACCACAATAAAAATTTTGAATTAATTTTAATCTCCAAAAATAGCACGTATATTAATCTGGTTAGAAGCTTATGGGAGAAAAAGCCACAAATTACACACATGAGCTCTTAAGATTTCCAACTAATCCTTGTTTAGCATCCAACTCATAATCAACTCTATCATTTTTCATTCTTCGTGAATTTCCGCGAACGCTTAGCCTAAACGTTAAGGAACAAGCTAGAGCTCAACACGCTCGATCGGGTCAAAATTTATTCTTATTCTACCTAGTAGGATAGTCAAAATTGTGACAAAACACTTATTTTATTTTTTGAAAATTTTTTTTTCTTTTGAAATTTTGGTGGTAAAAACGGAATTACGTGAAAACAACGACTGTAGGCACAATCAAATCGATAGATCCCCCCTACTAGAATTAAACAGTGTCCTTAATGTTTTAAGAAGGGTCTCTACATAAATCCTAAGCCGTTTATTAAGTATGCTTAAAGATAAACGTTAGTCGATTAGATTAGGATATTAGATTTCCCAAATGAAGCTGAGGATTTGAAGCTCGAGTGATCAAAGGATAAAACCGCGAGCATGAGAGGCTTCAAAAATCCTGGACAATCACAAAAACATAAGAAAATAAGAAAGGAAAGAGGCACACCTTCTCACAACAGAAAACACTTATTCATTACTACATAATATAACTACGGATAAGCATGGGTTGCCTCCCATGAAGCGCTTGTTTAGGGTCACTAAGCTTAACCTAATCCCTAAATTCATTTGTCCTTAGGGAAGGTTTGGAGATCTGAGACAACCAATTTTGGTACGTCCCCTCCAAAGTAGTGCTTAATTCAATGATTGTTCACCTTGAAGTTTGGCCCGGTGTTTTGGGATAACTCAATGGTGCCATATGGAAAGACATGGGTAATGGTGAATGGTCCAGACCAACAGGATTTCAACTTGCCCGAGAACATCTTTAATTGAGAGTTAAAGAGGAAGACTTGATCACCGACGTTGAAAACGCGGTTTTTGATCTTTGAGTCATGGATCCTCTTTGTTTTATCTTTATAGATCAAAGAGTTCTCATATGCATGATCATGAAGTTCATTTAGTTCATTGAGTTGAACTTTACGGTGATCGCCCATGGTTTCAAGGTCAAAGTTTGCATGCTTCAAGGCCTAGTAGGCTTTGTGCTCGAGCTTGATCGGTAGATGACATGCCTTTCCGTACACGAGCTTATATGTGGTACACCCGATGGGTGTTTTGTAAGCGATACAGAAGGACTAAAGTGCATCATCTAGTTTGTCCGACCAAGATGCACGGTTCTTGCCCACGGTCCTTTCAAGAATTTGTTTCAAGCCACGATTGTATACCTTAACTTGCCCACTTGTTTGTGGGTGATACGCGGTGGAGAGACGGTGAGTAACTCCGTATTTAAGCATGACCTTTGGAAATTGGTCATTGCAAAAATAGGTTCCGCGATCACTTATGATAGCATGAGGGGCACCGAATTAGGCGAAGAGAGATTTAAGAAAGTTACAAACAACTCGGGCGTCGTTGGTGGGGAGCGCTTTTGCTTCAACCCATTTTGACAAGTAGTCGACCGCCACGAGTATGTATTTGTTCCCTCGTGAAGACAGGAATGGCCCTAGGAAATCGATGCCCCACACGTCAAAGATTTCACAAACTTGGATGTAATTTTAAAACATTTCATCACGTTTCGAAATTTTTCCTTGACGCTGACAAGTGTCACATCGGGTGACCAAGTCATGGGCATCTCGGTAAATCATGGACCAATAAAATCCTGAATCAAAAACCTTTTTGGCGGTGTAGTTGACACCGTAATGTCCCCTAGTAGGTCCACTATGGCAAGCTGTGAGGATGTCAACAACTTCTTGGCCCTTAACACACCGCCGGATCACTTGATCCGCACATATTTTGAACAAATAGGGGTCGTCCCAAAAGTAGTGATTAACATCCTTGAAAAACTTGTTCTTTTGCTGGGACGACATCCCTTTAACAATGAAATTCCCCCGTGGTAATTTGTATAATCGGCAAACCACGGGGTACTTGAGTCACCACGAAAAGTCACCATATTAAGTGTTTCGAGAGCAAACATTTCATTTACCTCTTTTGGGCCGAGCACATTTTCATAAGGATTTTCTAATCGGGAAAGATGATCGGCCGCGAGATTCTCAGCTCCTTTTGTGTCAATTACTTTGAATGTGAACTCTTAAAGGAGGAGAACCTACCGAAGCCATCTCGCCTTTGAATCTTTTTTAGCAAAGAGATATTTTAGGGCGGAGTGATCCATATACATTATGCTTTTGTTCAAGATGAGGTAAGACCGGAATTTTTCGAAGGCATACACCACGGCTAACATTTCTTTCTCTGTCGTAATGTAATGCGATTCCGCCTCGTTCATTGTTTACTAGCATAGTGTATAGGCCTAAAGTGTTTTTCATGACGTTGCCCCAAGACTGCACCTATGGCAATGTCATTTGCATCGCACATAAGCTCAAAGGGTAAGTCCCAGTCGGGGCAATCAAGATTGGAGCTTCGGTAAGTTTTTTCTTTAATGTTTCAAAAGCTTGAATACATTCATTGAAGAAGATGAACGTAGTATTCTTCTCAAAAAGATGAGTCATCGGTCGGGAAATTTTAGAAAAATCCTTAATGACCCGTCGGTAGAAACCGGCATGACCAAGAAAACTCTGAACACCCTTAAAGGTGGTAGGATGAGGTAACTTAGCAATCACATTGACTTTGGCTTTATCAACCTCAATCTAATTTTTAGAAATCTTATGGCCAAGGACAATGCCTTCCTTAACCATAAAATGACTCTTTTCCCAATTTAGACAAAGATTTGTGTCTTTGCACCTTTGAAGCATCTTGTCTACATGAGAGAGGCAATTTCCAAATTAATTCCCAAAGACCGAAAAGTCGTCCATAAAGACTTCCATCATTTTTTTGATCATATCATGAAAGATAGCCATCAAATACCTTTGGAACGTGCCCTGTGCATTGCATAAGCCGAAGGGCATGCGACGGTAGGCGAACGTTCTGTAAGGATACGTGAATGCTGTCTTTTCTTGATCATGAGGGTTGATGGAAATTTGAAAGTAACCCGAGAAACCATCAAGAAAACAATAGTATTCTTTTCCCGCCAATCTCTCGAGCATTTGATCCATAAATGGTAGTGGAAAGTGGTCTTTACGGGTGGCTTCATTTAACTTTCGGTAGTCAATGCATACACGCCAACCCGTAACCAATCGAGTTAGAATTAACTCATTTTCATCATTTTCAACAACGGTAAAGCCACCCCTTTTTGGTATGCAATGTACGGGGCTTACCCAAGGACTATCCGAGATCGGGTAAATTAATCTCGCATCAAGAAGTTTTTAAACCTCCATTTTGATGACATCGTAGATTTTTTGATTCACCCATATTTGGTGTTGAACTGCCGGTTTGTAGTCCTTTTCCATAAGAATCTTGTGAGTACAAAATTCCAGGTTAATACCCTAAATGTCGGAGAGTTTCCAAGCGATGGCTCGCTTGTGTGACTTCAAAACCTTTATGAGAGCGGCTTTTTCCTTGACACTCAAGTCTTTAGCAATTATGACGGGCAACTTGTTGTCACCTTCCAAAAATGCATATTTGAGATGAGGAGGTAAGTCCTTGAGTTCGACCTCGAGATGTTCATCAATTGAAGATTTATTAGTTTTAGCTTCACAAACTTTAAGTTCTTTTCTAATTTTAGGCAAATAGTTTCCTTGAGTGGGAGGGGGTAATGATGGATCATTATTGAGAAATGCTTCAAGAAGAAGAATATCCCCCTCTGGGTCAAAGTAAGAGTCATCAACTTCTGGTGAAGTTGGATCATCTTCAAGAGCAAGGAAAGCATCGACTTCCTCGAGAAGAAAATCACTATCCTCGAAGGGAGTGAGAGTCGGAGAAGAGGTAGAAACAATCGGGTCATAGTAAGGAGTAGGATTGCCACTTGCGATAACATCGGAGAAACCGAGAACTTCTTGAAAATACTCCTCACAAGCCATTTCAATGACGTCGATTCCGTTCGTCGTCATATCATCGTAATTAGAGGAGTATCTCGAAGTTTGGTCAAGATTGAATGTTACGGCTTCTTTTCCAACATGGAGAGTTAATTCTCCTTCGTAAACATTGATCAAAGCACCTCCGGTCTTTGAGAAGGATCTCTCGAGAATTAAAGTCTACGACTACAAAGTCGGCCGAGAATTTAAACTTTCCTACTTTTAGTTAGACATCTTCGACGATACCGATCGGTTGGGTAATCGAACGGTCTATAAGTTCAGTAGTCATAAAGTAGGAGTGAGCTCGGAATAGAAAAGTTTTTCACAACTAATAATGGCTTGAGAATTTTTGCTAGCGCGAGAATCAGCAAGGCTAAGAACTTATCCATTCCAAGAAAATCACCGGTATAGAAATTTGTTGGGGTATCCAAGTTTTTGGGTAACTTGTTGAGGCATAACCACCGAAATCAAATTGCTCATTTAGAGGCGTTCTAGCCATTTCACTTAATTTTTCTTTGTTTCCGATTAAAGCTTTAAGAGTCGAGGCAAATTTTGGCATAAGAATCAAAGCATCTGTGAGGCTAATTTCGAAACTCAAATCTTTAAAGATTTCGTAGAATTTCTCAATTTGGTCGTTAGCTTTTTCATGGCACCTTTCATCATTACGTCTTGAAGGATACGGAATCGATGATTTTGGGTTAGGCATCAGAGCACTAACGGGAGCAACAACATGCTCAGAATTTGGTACATAAGGTTGAACTTGGACAACCAGAGGTTGGACGTCTTTGGTACTTCCGTTATTAGTAGGAGGTACCGTGTCCTTTGTCACCTCGGTTTCACGTTCCACTACTTTAGGAGGAGAAGAAGTAGTAGTAGGAATCGTGGGTCCATGATAAGTAACACCGCTTCGGGTGGTAATACCATTCAAATCTTCCTTCGGGTTAGTAATGGTATTACTAGGGAGTGTCCCTGAACCTGAAGTAGAAGCGGTATTGGAATTCACAAACTTGGTAAGTATGTTCGTTAAATTGGTCATTTGATTTTGCAAGTTTTGATTCTGATTTTGCATATTTCTCATCACTGCATCATTAGCTTTGACGTAGTTTTGAAAATCATCCTTTGACACACCTTCTGTTTGTAGAGCCGAAGCTTGGGGAACCAGGGATTGATTAATCGGGGGTTGATAAATTTGGCCTTGGTTGTAATTAGTCCCCCGGTTTTGGTTGTAACGGTTTTGATTATTTCCTTGGTTTTGTTGAACGGGAGGAAAACTGGGAGGTCGAATTTGATTAGCAATCGGGGCTCGGTAACTGGTATTTCCTTGATTGAAATTAGTTGCGGCGGCTTGGGAAACATACTCTTGAATATTGTCACGATAAACGTTGCCATCGGTGGCGAGACAATTTCGGTAAGAATGAGCACCACCGCAAGTAACACAACTTTCCTCTACTGCTTTTACGGGAGCGGGAGCTTGAGATTTCTTATCGAGAAGTAAAGCCTTCACCATATCTTTAAGTTCGGCAACATCGGGAGAAATACCGGGGGTGGAAGAGCTCGCACTCACTTTGGCAACAACCGGTTTGTTACGTGAATTACGAACCTTGGATTTGTTCTTGATGATTCTTAGGAAATCACGGGGCATTTTATCCAAAAAGTTACCACCCGCGACGAAATTAAACGAATCTTGATCATTAGAGTTCAAAGCATTATAGAAAGTATCGAAAATCCATGATGTGGGCATGCCCGATGAAGATCATTGAATCGGTCCCATGCCTCGTAAAAAGTTTCATCAAATCGTTGTTGAAATCTCGTGATTTCATTCTGAAGATTTGTTGTTTTGGAAGGAGGGAAGAATTTGTTGATGAATTTCAAAACAAGATCATCCCATGTGAGAATCGATCGAGGGGGTTCTTTTTCAATCCAAATCCGGGTAGCACCCTCGAGGGTAAATAGGAAAAGCATAAGCTTAACTGACGTACTCGGGACGTTCGGGAACTTCATCGTAGAAGTGATCTTGTTGAAATAACGGATGTGAGCATGAGGGTCTTCTTTGTCATGTCTGGAAAATTGTTTGTTTTGAACGAGGGTAAGCAAACCATGCTTAAGCTCAAAGTTGTCCGCGGTGATCTCGGGAACAACAATGGCATCCTCGTAACCCTCGGTGGGTGCTTTGAGCAATTGAGCCATAGCACGACTATCGTCCATCGTAACTACGGGAGGAGCTTGATTTTCAATTGGTTCCACTAGATTAAATGGTTCAAAAAAAGTCGGGGTGACTTGTTGTTGTTGACGGTTAGAATTACGAGATTGAGAACGAGTTCGCATGCACTAAAATGTAAAAAGAAAATTTATACTAAATTATTTTTCTCTTTTTTTTAATTTTTTTTTTGGTTTTTCAACAATGTATTCACAAAAAAATTAATAATGGACAATGAGATAAGACACTTAAACCTAATAATCAACTCGCTTATCGATAACTCTTCAAAGAGAAAAACGCACAAAGGAGCGAAGGAGTAGGAAAGCGCGAGGCTATTAAAAACCTTTCTCCTTTAGGGTCGTAGTTCATAGGAACAACCCGCCTTATACCCCTGTTATAGTTTGTTTAACTTTCGAAGGTGAACCGTACCTCGCGAGAGACACAAAAGGTAAGTTTTTGATCTTTGGTTTGGGAACTTATTAATGATAATACTTCAATTGAAAGTATTATATTGATGGTGTTCTTTAACCAACTTGATTTTTATTTCTTTTTATGGACAATGTTTTTAATTTTTTGATTTTTTTTATATTATATATATAGTAAATAAAAGAAAAATCTTTTTTATAAGAAAGTAAGCAAAATAACTTCACACGGAAGGATCTTCAAACACAATTTGTCAAACGGCTTCAACAATCGTAAGCCCCGGCAGTGGCGCCAAAAACTGACAAGCTTCTTGATCACACCTTTAAAATATATATAAAAAAATATATAATACTTATAAATATATAAATATAAGGGTAAGAATCAAAAATCTCTCAATGTAGTAAACCGGAAGTATGATTCCCGGGTCGTTATCCCCAACGAGGAATGCAATTGAAAGTCGAGAGGCGTTTTGAGAATCGATGCTTGGATGGAACAAGATTATGATTGGTTATCTAAAACTACGGGAAAATTAAGGCAAAAACTTAAAAACAATTAAGGTAAGACAATTTTAACTAAAAACGCAAAACGGGAATCCTAAACGGGACCTAAAAACCCTAAATTATCAAAATTAAGTCCTAAAATGATCTTTTTGGTTTTTGTAAGTCTTAATTGGCTAAAAAGCTAGAACAAAGAAAACTAGACCAAAAACGAAGGTGACTAGGGCTTAAAAATACTATAAACATGAACGGGATTCAATCTCGTTCTTTAAAAAATAAAATTTTGCAATTTTAACCCTATGAGAGCAAATCTAATTTTTCTAAGTCCTAAATGTTAAAAGAAATTTTTTTTAAAAATAGTTATATTTTTTTGACTTTTTTATGAATTAAAAATGATTTTAATGAAATAAAATATTTAAAAATACTAAAATATTTAATAAAAATTTGAAAAAATAAGCAAAACTAGCTTGAACAATGATGAATCTAATAAAAATAAGCTGTGAAATAAGCTAAATCAGCTTAATATACAAAAGAGCTCAAAATGTGTATAAGTAATAGATATTGCAAACATAAACCGAAAAAGACCCAAGGACGAGTTGGTAGTGCGTGTGGTGTGTAAAAAATGTTTGGTGAATAGGGGTGAGGTCCCGGGTTCGAGCCTTGCTCACCTAGGACTTCCCCTAATTCCCAAATGTTTTTTAAAAACCATTTTTTACAACTTTTTAGAGCGATTAAAAATAAGCACTTTTTTTATAAGCCACGAATAAGCACTAAAATAAGCTGAAAAGGGCAGGATAAGCTAAACTATACTAAACTATAAAAATGCTAACTCTTTGCAATTTTAAGCACTAATAAGCAAACCAAAAAGTAAATTAAGCTAAAACAGATGATAAGCTATACCTAAAAAGCAATTTTGAATAAAAATAAACAACCAAATTAAGCTAGAAAGACTGGCTCATCAAAAAGCTATGAAACTTAAAAACTTTAAGCTAAAATGCAAATAAGCTTAAATAAGCTCTAAACTAAAGAGAATAAGCTAAAATTGGTTTAATCTAACCTAATAAGATAAACTAAACCTATAGTAAGCAAAAAACAATAAGCTAATTCTCACACAGATTCAACACTAGACAAATTTTTGCAACTTTTGTAATCTTAACAAAACATCAATTTTGAGCTTAAAAATATAAAAACAAAGCGATCCTTATGACTATATAACCTACAAACAGATTAAATTTAGACCCCAAAGAACAAGAATCAACAATGAAATAGCATTTTGAAATTCACAATAAGCCACAACAAGCATTTGAAAAAGCAATTTCTCAAATTTTTTAAACACTTAGCAATATTTGACAGTTTTGGGAAAACACAAAACTAACAAATGCAGGCCTAGTACCTTTGTTCCTAACCTGTTTTAGCACTTGCACAAACTCAAAAACATCACAAAATCTAAATTAGCAAAAGCACAATCAAATAAGCCAATAAAATAAGCTTTAACCTAACAAATTCAAATCACAAATTCTTAAAACCTTAAAAATGAGATTTAACACTTAAATACTTGAACAAACTAAATTTTTGGACTACTTTAAGCTAAACTAAACTCACCCAAGAGTAAAAACTCATTTTGACCCATTTTGACCTTCAAAATCAGTTAAACCAAACACCCCTTTAAGTATTTTTCTTCACTTTTTAAACTGAAAACTTTGATTTAAAACCAAACTTTGCAAATACCAAATATTAAATAGGTATATTGGATACTTTTAAGCAAACTTCAACAGAAAAATAAGCACTTAAATAAGCTGAGACAGATTATGCAATTATAAGCTAAAATAGACAAAATTTTAAAAAAACTTAAACTAATGACTTCTAAATTACAAGACAATATAATAAGCATTAAACATCACAAATAAGCAAAAATAAGCTGGCAATAAGCACAAATAAGCAATTCTACAGTAGATAAGCTAAAATTAGAAAAATTAAGACTTACAAAAGCCCTTGCTTAAACAGGGCAAACAAGTGCTCTTAGAGCTATTCTACAAGCTCTAGCTTGTTAGAAACAAGCTAGTAAAACCCATAAGCTCTTCCATTGTAAGCTTATCATTCATTTGAGCTTTTTGAGTGATTTTTGGTGAAATAGGACTTAAGCGTTATAAGTTATGGAAAGACCTACAATGCTTAAGAAAGTTGTAAAAAGAGCTTTTGTGAGCTTGTGAAACAGTTTTAAAACATAACAAACTTTAACTTAGAAACAGGATTATAACATAAAAACTCAATTTTTCATTAAACTTTATAAATCAGTACAAGGCTTAAAAAATTACAATAAACTAGAAAACATTAAAATATAAGCTAAAAAAAACTCGATGCCCCTTGGCTTACAAAGAGACCTATTTATACTAAGCTTAAGAATATTATAGGTCTTGTGTTTTTTTGCTGAGATAGTTCATAGTTGTGCTTCTTGTGTGAGGTAAGTCTCAAATCAATCTTAGCCCTCCATTTTGAGTAGTCCCCAAGCTCAACGATCATGGCCCTTGAATCTTTGTCTTCTTTCATAGACGAATTAGAGTGTAGAGGATTGCGAAGGTGTATGCCAGATGTGTGGGGTGGTCCTGGTGTGGGTGGACAAGGGTGAGAAGAAAGGGGATGATGTCTTGTCTGGTAGTGAGGAGAGGACACCATCTAGGGAGATGATGAACAGTACTTCGCGTAATTTTTAAAAGATTGGAAAAGTGGCAGGAAAGGCCCCTGAGGGAGTATACTTTGGTTACAACCACAGTCCTTGAGGTTTGCATATTTGGTCCTTGGAGTTCGGGTTGGGATTGCACCGTTAGTCCTTTTAGGGACTAACGGGGTTAAATTATAAAAGGGGTAAGGGATAACGGGAGTTATAAGGGTATTGGGTTTGGGCTTTTTGATTGGGCCGGGGGTTATAAGAAAGAAGTGTTGCTCTTTTTTTAAGGTTTAAAGCTTTATAAGGTTTTGTAAATTATAAATGGGCTAACCCGGGCCCACTAGGTGGGTACGGGTGGGCCTACTTTTGGCAATTTAGGTTTTCGGGTTCGGTTTTCGATGCTCTTTCCAATGCCTCATCCCAGGGTTAACTTTGACTTTTGGACTTTTTGTTGACTTTGACTTTGTGTTTTTTTTACTTCTCACGGTCTTTCTGTTCTCGTGCTCGGTTTTGTCGTTTTGGCTTTGATTTTTGTCCTTTTCTTGGATATCCATTACCTGCATAATACAAATGTAAAACATACAAATACAATGTATTTTTGGTACGTTTTTAGTCATTTAAGTCCGGTTTTAGTGGTCAAAGGTATGTGTAATTAAACACATACCACTCACCTAACCGGGTAAGGAAATGTCGCGGAGAAGCTACACGATCGCGGATGATAAAAGAGCGGCAATCCTTAGAAGACTAAGTCTAGCAATGATAACCGCATATGGGACACACTCCATAAGTAATATCATACTAGACTGGGGGGGAGGGGACTTGATGACGTATAATAGGCGTACCAGGCTTTTAGGCCTGGGCCGTATCATCACATAGGCCTCTAGGCCCAAGCAAGAAAATAATGGACCAAAACTAAGCCCAGTCCTGTACTAGCCATGGTCCGAATATAACAAAGCGGATGCGAATCAATTACAAGCCACTGGCATCCGCCGACATTCGCAGACACAATCACAGCGGAACCTTGTAGGTAAAACACTAGGAAACCATAGTATTTCACTCGCCTATAAAAGAAATGCTCTGACACCTCAAACAGTATGATTTTCTCACCCTTCTCAATACACACACATATACTCTCTAATAACATGTTTACTTACTCTCACGCCAGAGTCTAATCGTGGGGTCCGTCCTCATGGTAACGTTAACAGTTTACTCTCATTTGTGGAGGAAATCATCTTTTTACTTGTTCTAGTACAAGATCCAACCCACGAATCGCTTAAAGGCCTGGCCCAGCAAGTGATTTATACCCAACTCTTAACCTGTCACATATTTTGTACTAACAGGATTAATTATGTGTATCCACTGATTTTATTAGTTTATGTCTTTCAAATTTTGTGTGAGATTAATAGACTATATATACCATACAAACCTTAAACAAAAACTTATTCCCTACTACATGTTATTGTCTAGTAATCCCACACTTTTCAAAACTGACACTTTAACCCTTCTCCTTTTATTTAACATGTATTAATTAGTTTATAATGTCTAACGGTTAAACTAATTACCGTTAAATATATTTCGTGAAACACATAATATAATTAATAAATAAATAACAAATATATATATGTTAATTACATTATAAACGTACTCTTTGTGTCTTAACGTATGCGCCCCCAATAGGCTCACGTACTTCTAGTCGTATAACCTGTGTATCCAACTACCATATTCCAACATACTATGTAAGTATGATACGAAGAAGACCACATGCTAATTGAAAATGAATATAATGGCTAACTCTTTTACTTGGAACAATCCATAGCTTTCCTTAACCGGTGTTGAGTTCTTAATAAATTCAACTGGGGAACCTTACACAACGCATACTAGCATCTTTACCGGAGGCAAAAGAAATAGAGAGCAGTAAAGTTATAGTTTAACCCAACCGCCAATTTCTACAACTATGCAGTGGTGTAAGTTAACAGGCCAGATATTTTGAAATATATGCATATAAAGTGGATAAACCAAACACACCTTCTATCAAGTATGTCCTTAACCCAAACACCCCTTCTACCAAGTCTGCTAATCCATAGTCTAATTCAGCTCAAGTACAAAGTCTACATAGGAATGCTACTCCTCCAAAAATGAAGCTGCTACTCAATAGGTGTTTAATACAATGTAATAATATGTAATAGTATAGTGTAGCAGTTAATTATGTAACTAGTTCTTAGTTAGTTAGTCAGTTAGAAAGTTTCTCTATAAATACATCTTGTATACATACTTTATCATTCTAGTGAAATATGTTTCCTTTAATCTCTCTGTTTTTTTCACTCACTACGTTTCTCAATATGGTATCAGAGCAAATCCGTTTACCTAAGTAACTTCGGTCATCTAACAAACTAAGGCCACCACTCTAACAAAATTTCACCATTATAACAACTTTTCACCACCACTTCAACAAACTAAAACCACCATAAACCATCACAATAACCACTGAAAAACACAATTCAACTTCAATTTCTCATCAATAACACAATTACCATACTTAAATTCACCAATTCAATCAAATTTTCAAACTATAAATTTTCCCGCCAAAACTCAAATCTTTAAATTCAACGATATTTCAACTAAAATTCATCAAGAATCATGACAACCAGTAATCCAGCAACAACTACCATCCTAAATGAGGAGGATATCAACTCAGTTCATCATCCCTTGTACTTTCACCTAAATGACCATCCAGGCCTTATTCTTATCTCTAAGAAACTTACTGGTTCTGAGAATTATAGCACCTGGAAAAGATCTATATATGATGATTGCACATAATGATAAGAATAAGCATTATTCTCAATTAGATGGTCATAGAGTTTATCAAGTTTCAAATGGAGATAGGGATCAAAGAAAAAGGTTGATACAGTTTTTAATGGGGTTAGATGAAAGTTATACCAATCTAAGAGGTCAAATCTAACTAATTTAACCACTACCTATAGTTTAAAAGGCTTTTAGTAAGTTATGACAGGAGGAAAAACAAAGAGACACCCAAAAATCAACCACTTACATCCTAACTACTCTTAACACAACCACAAACAAGTACAAACCTAATTTCACACCAAACAAGACAAATACACCCACACCTTCTACTTCTGTGAGGAAAAGTATAACAACCTAAGAATTTTCATCAAATGCAAAACCTATTTTACTATTATCACAATTGTACGGGGAAATTTTTCGCTTTATTACATTACTTATATATCTCAGTATGTCATAACTAAAGTAGACAAGCTCACATAACCTATCTATGGCAATCCTGTCTTCATATATGTCAAGCAAACCTCATAACATGTTAAGTTAATATCATCATATTCTTTTTACAAAGTACATTATTCCTATAATGTACTATTCGCAACGTTATATCAAAACGGGCTTTAAACCGTTATCGTATTCCTCTAAACCCTAAATTCCATGAAAGATCAATATCTAAAGTGAATGTACAAGCTATTAAAGCATATGTACAAGTAACATAACATCTCATTTCAAATATAAACTCCCTTCAAGTCAAATACAAGTTTTCAGACCACAATGTACAAGTCATTAAGCATGGTATCTAAAATAGCCATTTTACCTCCATTTTCATTCTTCTTCATCACCACTTGTGTACAAGCTACTACACTTAATATACAATGTGTAAACCCTAATTATTCTATTCATAAATTTTCATACATCTTTTTACACTCAAAACCCTAATTCAAAACCCTAAACCCTAAAACCAAGCTAGTTTCTAAACCATGACTCGTTTCTTCATTTTTATCCATTGTAAACTTAATCCAATACTTAAATAAGTTATAATAACATAAGTTACAACATTCTCAATCATAATTCATTATCATTTCATCATTCTACTTCAATTATACAAGAAACGAATCCAGAAAACCCTAATTGTAATTTTGACCCATTTACTCATTTTCAGACCATCTCATTCTCAAGTAAGCAACCAAGAGTCATTATAAACCCATAAAATGAGTTTACAAACCTTTATCCATCATTAACCATCTTTGCTTCAACAATGTACGAGAATTACAAAGCTAGAAAACCCTAAAAGCCTTATATGAACCCTAATTCCAAGCTATGACTTATTCTTTCAATTTCAACCTATTTTAACTTAAACCAACGACCAAACTTCATTGATAATACTTTATATAAGCCCTAGGATCTGTATTCCATCATTCCTAATCAAGAGTATGCAAAATATAAACCAAGAAAGTCAAGAAAACCCTAAACGTGCCCTAATCAAACCCGTGACCTCATTTCTTCAATTCTAATCCGTTTTAACCCAAACCAATTGCTAATCTTTGATAATCCTTCCTATATCAAACCTTGGCTACATATATTAACTATCCTTAATCATCTATACACGAAATAAATACTTGAAAACTTGTGAAACCCTAGTCGAACCCCAAAACAGCCCGAACCCTTTCATACTCAATTTTGACCCATTTCAAACCATTCCAAGTGAAAATAACTTATGTGAACCTCTTCTAGAAACCCTTAAGCAAATTACCCACCTCCTTATACCTTTCCTTGGTCAAAAATCAAGCCATATGAGTCTCTTTTAAACCACAATAGCCGCGGCATCCATCTAGGGTGTCCACACCATCAACCTACAATCCTAGCTCATACAACTCACACCATAGCTCCCACACATCACCTACTAGACCCTCCACATGTCCATGAATAGATCCTAAGTGTTACTTAACCTCCTTGGTCTCAAACTAGTATAAATAGGGACCTTATGTCTTCATTCCAATTTGCACCACATCTCTTCTTTCTCAAACCCATAAGGCAGCAATAATTTGCTCCCATATTATCCTAGGATTATTAAAGAAGTTCAAGAAGCGAAGCCCTAATGAATTGAAGCCCCGGAGTAAAGATACAAGGTGTACGAGTGGAAATACTACCTGAAACGACCCGTTTCCACCATTTTTGCTCCTTGAAGCTCAAACCCAGGTTTTGAATATTCTAATTCTATTACTACACCCTTATAATGTTCATATGATCCTAAATATACTCTTGTTAAATTTTCATAACTCAATTCATGCTCATTTTCCATTTTGATCCAAAACCGTACACCCGAAACCCTAATTTCACGTTTTTCTTAAAACTAAATGTTATAATGGTTAAATATTGTTATAATCTATCCTAGCATGCTTAAATAATAATAAAATAACTAATTTATTGATTAATGAAAGGAATTTGAATTTAAAACCCACGCGTTTACATTTTGAAACCCTAATTTGACCCGTTTTGCTTCCTAGCTTAACGAATCGTTATTTTAAACTTGTGTTGCGTTAAAACTTCATATTTTAGTTTATTATAACTTATAAATGTCTATTGAAATGTTAAACTAAGCTTGCATGGCAATTTGGACATGTTTTGTAATTATAATCCATGCAAGGGGTATATATCGTAACTTTCGGAAACTTATAACTAAAAGGACTAAAAATGTCATTTTATCAAACTTATAACTATAGGGGTCTATTATGTCACTTTTCAAAGTCCAAGGTTTACTTGGTATATCTTTCAAAGTTTAAGGACCAAAGTCATAAAAATGCAAACTCTAAGGACCTATTTACAATTTTTCAAATCCTAGGGTCTAAAATGTAACATTTTGAAAAAGTATAAAATCATGCTCAAAACATTATACAACATAACTTTAATTAACGCTTCTCGTTCTTAACATATCCAGATATTGATTAAAACACTTAAATCCTATTATAACGTATCACAATACTAGGGAGCTTCATATTAAGGAGTTTCATCTTGGTATTACGTTGTGACTGATTTGTTGGGTTTACGATTTAAAGTGCCCTAGCTCCTCAAACATTTACTGAATGACTTCTGAATTATGATGGCCTGAACGGTGATGCAATAATTCCAAATTCTTCAATCAATCTCATAACTCTTAAACCAAAATTCTAAAGTACAATCTTCCTAAGACTTGACATATTCTACTCAAGTTGTGTGACGTGGATATTTACTATCATTTTATTATATCAACATTCCCCGGTTAAGATTATGATAAGGTCGTCAGCTTTCATTTTAGAATATTTATTACATCTACCTACCAGGTGAGTTCATAGCCTCGCCTTTCAATCTTTTGAATGTTTTATAAACCCGCGAGGGGGATACATGCTTGTTACAAACTCTTTTACATACTCGTTTATCTTATAACAATGTGATTACTTTTCAAAGACTTTATGAATTCATAACTCCATATTTCAATCTTTTGAATACTTTATAAACCTGTGATACCTGATATAAACCATGAATGCAAGTGTTTTCTAAATGTATGTTATTCAGATATATTATTGCCTATGTAGCTTCTAGTGCCATTATTTACATATCATAAATCATTAATTACTTGCATTACGAGTGAACGCGAATATTATGAATAGATCTATTGGGGGTGACGGCTCCCGTTTGTATACCCATGCTTGGGGTAGCCAAACGCACTATATTTGTCTTAATAGGTAACCTTGGCAAGTTACATTTTCCACGGGGACATCTGTCCCTAACCAATATCACTACGATGATTTCCCTGTTAATGTATTGATGTCATGAGCTTAGCTGCAATAATAATATGTTCCCCATGATGATTGTCCCTACAATACCAGTATTTCCACTATAACTTGTATTCAACTATTACATTTCAAACCTATGAATTTCACTCAACCTTTGTGTTGACCCTTTTTATGCTGTTTTATCTTCAGGAAATTTAGCAACTTAATAGCATGAGTGGCATGGACATGAAGATGGCTAAAACTTGTTATCATTCACATTTTATGTTTCAAGATTTTGACCATGCCTTTGTAAAACTCTTATATTTAAATAATGATACCATATCATTAATAAACGTCCTTTTGGGTCGTTTTTATGATTATGAATTGTTATATCCATGAAGTAAAACCCCAGATGAGCTTCGCTTCTAATTGTAAAAATGGGGGTGTTACAGATTGGTATCAGCGCCATGGTTATAGAGAACAAGGTCAAAACCTTAACTATAACCACATTTCTTTTCTAGCCATCAAAGTCCTCCATGCCACTACATTCCGAAACAAGTATGTAAATATACATATCTATTATACTATTACATAAATAACTTATGTTATTTACGACGGGGTTGTTAACAGAACGATGTCTTCTCCCAACCGCTCTACTTCCGATATTGAGGATGCTTTTTCCTTTATGAATTACCTATTTCATCACCAGATCCTATTACTTCACCAGCTATTTTGACTCCATCTCCGGTATTACCACCATCATTACTATTTGATCCTCGATATTTCTTTGTTCCTGAAGAACTATTACCACCTAAGAAGCGAATTTGTTCCTCATCTACTTCCCTCAACTACATTATCTAATCATCCTCGGAATCAAACTTGAATTTGGGTATCACCATCCGTTCCTCAGTTTCTACAATCTACCCCACCCCCAAGTATTTGAAATAGGAAAATGTTCAGATAAGATGTATCTGAAACATCATGAGAAACAAGTTGAAGATATCTTGAATTATTTAGATGAACTCCATCTTCACCGCATTGAGAGAATGGAAGAAGAACGTACTAATGGTAACGAACTAAAGACCAAACTTAAGAGAATCCGCACTCAGATTATCAGACTTCAAAAGAAGCGGTTAGGGCAAAAGGATAAGATTGCCTTTGCTCATTACAGAATTTCCGATCTTGAACAAATCATTGAGAAAATCCAAGCTCGTCACCAAACAGATCAGGAGGATCTTTAGGATGTCATCTACCGGCTCAGAATCAACAAACTCTTAGAATAGTTATAGCTTTATCCTAGCCACGGGATGTGTGGTATAAATAAAAACGCTTGTCAAATCTTGACTATGTACAGTAAGAAGGCAAGTTATTTATAAAGGCAATCCCGTTTCGTATCTTATTGTTTCCAACTTATCGCTCTTTCATCATCATTTCCACCAATTGCATCATTATCTCCGTCTTCATGAATCATACCATAACTTCTAAGTGCTTAAAATCCAAAAATAAGCATTTCTCTAAGCATTTTAAGCATCACATTTTCTTTAAAGTATTACCTTTCTAAACTTGTGATGTCATTCTTACTACATGTTCTCTTATGTTGATAGAATGCCTCCCAAAAGGACGTCAACATCCGAAACACCAGCCATAACTTTAGATGCCATCCGGCAACTGATTGCTGATCTTACTACAGCCGTGGAAGCACAGACTGCTGCCATAGCAAGTGCTAGTAATCCCAACAATCTTACTGGAACTCCTACAGTAAAAACGGGAAACTACAAAGAGTTTATCAGCTGTCAACCTTTCTGCTTTAATGGTACGGAAGGAGCAGTAGGCCTTATTCGCTGGTTTGAACGAACTGAATCAGTATTCTCACGAAGCAGATGTGCTGAGGAAAATAAAGTAACATTTGCTACTGGTACTTTAACTGATGATGCCTTGTCCTGGTGGAATGCACATGCCCAGCCTATGGGAATAGAGCAAGCTAATCAAATCACCTGGACTGAGTTAAAAAGGCTTCTGACGAACAAGTACTGTCCTCGAACTGAGATCAAGAAAATGGAAGATGAATTTTATGGTCTAACTGTAAATGGAAGTGATCTCAAGACTTATATTAGAAGATTCCAAGAATTAGCATTCTTATGTCCAAACATGGTGCCAAATTCTGAGAAACTTATGGAAGCTTTCATCGGGGGACTGCCGCAAAGCATTGAAGGAAACGTTACTGCTTCAAAACCTCAGACTCTGGAAGAAGCCACCAACATAGCTCACAGACTAATGGACCAAATAATAAAGCGTAATTCTGTGCAAGAAACCAATGATCACAAACGAAAGATCGATGATAGAAGGAACACCACCAACAACAACAACTACCCCAATGATCGCAACAACAATAACCACTCCAACAATCACATTAACAAAAATAACTACCCAGATAACCGTAACAATAACAACCGCAACAATTATCACCACCAGCAGCAAAATGGAAGGCAGGAAATCTTTAAGGCTAATGGAAACCATGGATATAATAGACCTCATCCCCTTTGTAAGAAGTGTACTCTACATCACACAGGACCATGCACTGTTAGGTGTCAGAATTGCCACAAAGTAGGCCATCAGACTAGAAACTGTAGAAGCTAAGAACATCTATTTTCCAACATCACTCTATCTCTCAACTAAATCTCGAGACATGTAACATAAGTGTCAACTCTTTTTCATATGTAAAGTTCGTATGTAAAGTTATCTATGGAATAATAAAGAGATAATTTCGTTACATCTTGTTATCTGGTGGTATCAAAACTCGACATTATTTGTCGATTCTATCATACTCAAACTCTAAATACTATCCTCATACCTTTGCAACATAAATTTTCATCCTCGATTATATGGGCGTCAGTACAATCAACATCTCAATATTATCTAACCATTCATGATCATATCATTTTCTACACATTACCATATCATGTTTTTATGCTTAGGTAAGATGATTTATGATCATCTTATTGAAATGAATTAGAATGCTTCTTCATTTGAATAAGGAAATTATCAATCTCTAAACTATGGATTTATAAATTCTCAGTTACAAGGAGTTGAACGCTTCTTTTTGTAAGTGATTAATTATAAATAAGTAGGCTTGAGTATATAACATACGTACAAACAAATCCATTGGTACAAATAATTCCTTAATCATTATCATTATTACCTTCATTATCATTATTACCTTCATCATCTGTTCATTTCAAAATCTATATCTCACATGATTAGCAACTTGTTGGGAATTATTGAAAACGACTAAGTGTTGTTTCTGCTGTTAGAGATGTTCGTTTCTGCTGATGGCATTAAGTGGTTTCTGCTGGTTATGTTTCTGCTGGTCATGTTCTCATTTCTGCTAACAGATATAGAATCTGCTGATCTTATTTATAGACGTGATTATTGTATGCAGGAATTAAGGAATTATAGTTATATTCTAGAGTTATCTCATGAAGATAAGAATGAGATATATTAGGAAGAGATTGATGTATATCTCTTACGCATTTTTAGTTATCTTGTTTAGCAATTTAGGGTTTCTTCTCTATAAAAGAAACCTTTAGAATTAGGTCTTTGTACCAATTTCGCATTACACAAATAGTTTATTATCAATAGAGAGATCCATAGAGGATCATTGTTTATATTTGTTCTTCTTTATACTGTATTGTTTAGTTTTCGCCTAAACAATTGTTAGAGTCTCTCACGTATATACTTGTGATTACATAAGTACTATACAACCACAAAGGCTAGAAGATCTATCTAGTTCTAGATCCTATCACAACTCTCTTACAAATTCATAATCATTCCTTGACATCACTCATTCCATGATCTCCGTATTCTAAAAAATTTCTATATTCTGCAACGAAATAACAAGGAAACACACAAGAATCTATACAATGTCAAATGATTTCAATACCACTAGGTATGAAAATTTTGACAAAGACTTGTGATAGCATTCTTATTTGATGTTGACTTTTAAAGGTTAATGAATAACAATTCTTTACGATTAGAGTGGCATAGCAGAAGTAGACCATAACCCACAGGTTCCGTAAATCGAAGTATTTTATTCACCCAGATTCTATCAGGATCTAGAGAAATTCTATTGACTGTCATCAAGAGGTGTAGTCTTGAAAATAAGTAGACGTGTGAAAAGAAGTAATTATAATTATGGTACGTAACATAATTATAAATGCATCACACACGTGGACTTGTAACCTTGATTAACCTAAATTCATACCCAGTACCTATCTCTAAACAATACCACTATAACTTTCAATTAAATCTCGGGACGAGATTTCTGTAAGGGGTGGAGACTATAACAACCTAAGAATTTTCATCAAATGCAAAACCTATTTTACTATTATCACAATTGTACGGGGAAATTTTTCGCTTTATTACATTACTTATATATCTCAGTATGTCATAACTAAAGTAGACAAGCTCACACAACCTATCTATGGCAATCCTGTCTTCATATATGTCAAGCAAACCTCATAACATGTCAAGTCAATATCATCATATTCTTTTTACAAGGTACATTATTCCTATAATGTACTATTCGCAACATTATATCAAAACGGGCTTTAAACCGTTATCGTATTCCTCTAAACCCTAAATTCCATGAATGGTCAATATCTAAAGTGAATGTACAAGCTAATAAAGCATATATACAAGTAACATAACATCTCATTTGAAATATAAACTCCCTCCAAGTCAAATACAAGTTTTCAAAGCACAATGTACAAGTCATTAAGCATGATATCTAAAATAGCCGTTTTACCTCCGTTTTCATTCTTCTTCATCGCCACTTGTGTACAAGCTACTACACTTGATATACAATGTGTAAACCTTAATTATTCTATTCATAAATTTTCATACATCTTTTTACACTCAAAACCCTAATTCAAAACCCTAAACCCTAAAACCAAGCTACTTTCTAAACCATGACTTGTTTCTTCATTTTTATCCATTGTAAACTTAATCCAATACTTAAATAAGTTATAATAACATAATTTACAACATTCTCAATCATAATACATTATCATTTCATCATTCTACTTCAATTATACAAGAAACGAATCCAGAAAACACTAATTGTGCCCTAATTGTAATTTTGACCCATTTACTCATTTTCAGACCATCTCATTCTCAAGTAAGCAACCAAGAGTCATTTTAAACCCATAAAATAAGTTTACAAACCTTTATCCATCATTAACCATCTTTGCTTCAACAATGTATGAGAATTACAAAGCTAGAAAACCCTAAAAGCCTTATATGAATACTAATTCCAAGCTACGGCTTATTCTTTCAAATTCAACCTATTTTAACTTAAACCAACAACCAAAATTCATTGATAATACTTTATATAAGCCCTAGGATCTGTATTCCATCATTCCTAATCAAGAGTATGCAAAATATAAACCAAGAAAGTCAAGAAAACCCTAAACGTGCCCTAATCAAACCCGTGACCTCATTTCTTCAATTCTAATCCGTTTTAACCCAAACCAATTGCTAATCTTTGATAATCCTTCCTATATCAAACCTTGGATACATATATTAACTATCCTTAATCATCTATACACGAAATAAATACTTGAAAACTTGTGAAACCCTAGTCGAACCCCAAAACAGCCCGAACCCTTTCATACTCAATTTTGACCCATTTCAAACCATTCCAAGTGAAAATAACTTATGTGAACCTCTTCTAGAAACCCTTAAGCAAATTACCCACCTCCTTATACCTTTCCTTGGTCAAAAATCAAGCCATATGAGTCTCTTTTAAACCACAATAGCCGCGGCATCCATCTAGGGTGTCCACACCATCAACCTACAATCCTAGCTCATACAACTCACACCATAGCTCCCACACATCACCTACTAGACCCTCCACATGTCCATGAACATATCCTAAGTGTTACTTAGCCTCCTTTGTCTCAAACTAGTATAAATAGGGACCTTATGTCTTCATTCCAATTTGCAGCACATCTCTTGTTTCTCAAACCCATAAGGCAGCTATCATTTGATCCCATATGATCCTAAGATCAATAAAGAAGTTCAAGAAGCGAATCCCTAAAGAATTGAAGCCCCGGAGTAAAGATACAAGGCGTATGAGTGGAAATACTACCTGAAATGACCCGTTTCCACCATTTTTGCTCCTTGAAGCTCAAACCCAGGTTTTGAATATTCTACCTCTGATACTACACCCTTATAATGTTCATATAATCCTAAATACACTCTTGTTAAAGTTTCATAACTCAATTCAAGTTCATTTTCCATATTGATCAAAAACCGTACACCCGAAACCCTAAAGAATTGAATCCCCAGAGTAAAGATACAAGGTGTACGAGTGGAAATACTACCCGAAATGACCCGTTTCCACCATTTTTGCTCCTTGAAGCTCAAACCCAGGTTTTGAATATTCTACTTCTGCTACTACACCCTTATAATGTTCATATGATCCTAAATATACTCTTGTTAAAGTTTCATAACTCAATTCATGCTCATTTTCCATTTTGATCCAAAACCGTACACCCGAAACCCTAATTTTGCGTTTTACTTAAAAGTAATTGTTATAATGGTTAAATATTGTTATAATCTATCCTAGCATGCTTAACTAATATTAAAATAACTAATTTATTGATTAATGAAAGGAATTTGAACATAAAACCCGCGCATTTACATTTTGAAACCCTAATTTGACCCGTTTTGCTTCCTAGCTTAACGAATTGTTATTTTAAACTTGTGTTGCGTTAAAACTTCATATTTTAGTTTATTATAACTTATAAATGTCTATTGAAATGTTAAACTAAGCTTGCATGGCAATTTGGACATGTTTTGTAATTATAATCCATGCAAGGGGTATATATCGTAACTTTCAGAAACTTATAACTAAAAGGACTAAAAATGTCATTTTATCAAACTTATAACTATAGGGGTCTATTATGTCACTTTTCAAAGTCCAAGGTTTACTTGGTATATCTTTCAAAGTTGAAGGACCAAAGTCGTAAAAATGCAAACTCCAAGGACCTATTTGCAATTTTTCAAACCCTAGGGTCTAAAATGTAACATTTTGAAAAAGTATAAAATCATGCTCAAAACATTATCCAACATAACTTTAATTAACGCTTCTCGTGCTT
The DNA here is from genome assembly GCA_026074375.1 of Tanacetum coccineum. Classification (NCBI taxonomy): domain Eukaryota; kingdom Viridiplantae; phylum Streptophyta; class Magnoliopsida; order Asterales; family Asteraceae; genus Tanacetum; species Tanacetum coccineum. The sequence continues at coordinate 50,140 of BQNB010000577.1, read as the reverse complement.
AACATTTCCAGATATTGATTAAAACACTTAAAACCGATTATATCGTATCACAATACTAGGGATCTTCATATTAAGGGGTTTCATCTTGGTGTTATGTTCTGACTGAGTTGTTGGGTTTACGATTTAAAGTGCCCTTGCTCCTCAAACGTTTACGGAATGACTTCTGAATTATGATGGCCCGAACGGTGATGCAATAATTCCAAATTCTTCAATCAAACTCATAACTCTTAAACCAAAATTCTAAAGTACAATCTTCCTAAGACTTGACATATTCTACTCAAGTTGTGTGACGTGGATATTTACTATAATTTTATTATATCAACATTCCCCGGTTAAGATTATCATAAGGTCGTCAGCTTCCATTTCAGAATATTTATTACATCTACATACCAGGTGAGTTCATAGCCTCGCCTTTCAATCTTTTAAATTTTTTATAAACCCGCGAGGGGGATACATGCTTGTTACAAACTCTTTTACATACTCGTTTATCTTATAACACTGTGATTACTTTTCAAAGACTTTATGAATTCATAACTCCATATTTCAATCTTTTGAATATTTTATAAACCTGTGATACCTGATATAAACCATGAATGCAAGTGTTTTCTAAATGTATGTTATTCAGATATATTATTGCCTAAGTAGCTTCCAGTTCCGTTATTTACATATCATGAATCATTAATTACTTGCATTGCGAGTGAACGCAAATATTGTAAATAGATCTATTGGGGGTGATGGCTCCCGTTTGTATACCCATGCTTGGGGTAGCCAAACACATTATATTTGTCTTAATAGGTAACCTTGGCAAGTTACCTTTTCCACGGGGACATCTGTCCCTAACCAATATCACTACGGTGATTTCCCTGTTAATGTATTGATGTCATGAGCTTAGCTTGCAATTATTACCATTATAGTGACTTGCATTCGACCATATAATATTCAACTGTTTTCCACGATAATACTGTTCTCCATAATAATATTGATCTCCATGATAATTATCCCTGCAATGCTAATATTTCCATTACTATAACATGTATTCAACTATTACATTTCAAACCTATGAATTTCATTCAACCATTGTGTTTACTTTTTAGCATGTTTATCTTAGGTAATTGAGCAAGTTGCGACAAAGAGTGGCATGGACTCGAAGATGGCTGAACTATTATCATTCAAACTTAATGTTTTAGATTTTGGGACCTGCATTTTGTAAAAACTATGATTATAATGAATGATAACTAAAATTTTCCAACAACATCTCTTTTAAAGTTGTTTTCTATGATTATGATTGTTGTATCCATGATGTAATACCCATTACTTGCATTACGAGTAAACGCGAATATTATAAATAGATCTATTGGGGGTGACGGCTCCCGTTTGTATACCCATGCTTGGGGTAGCCAAATGCATTATATTTGTGTTAATAGGTAACTTTGGCAAGTTACCTTTTCCACGGGGACATCTGTCCCTAACCAATATCACTACGGTGATTTCCCTGTTAATGTATTGATGTCATGAGCTTAGCTGCAATACTAATGTTACCTTGGTTTTCCATGATAATTGTATTCGTTGCAATTATTACCATTATAAGACTTTGCATTTCGACCATATAATATTCAAAAACGTTTCTTTCCATCATAATACTGTTCTCCATAATAATATTGATCTCCATGATAATTATCCCTGCAATGCCAATATTTCCATTACTATAACTTGTATTCAACTATTACATTTCAAACCTATGAATTTCACTCAACCATTGTGTTGACTTTTTAGCATGTTTATCTCAGGTAATTGAGCAAGTTACGGCATGGAGTGGCATGGACTCGAAGATGGCTGAACTATTATCATTCAAACATAATGTTTTAGATTTTGTTACCTACATTTTCTAAAAACTCTGATTATAATGAATGATAACTAAATTTTTCCAACAACAACTCTTTTAAAGTTATTTTCTATGATTATGATTGTTGTATCCATGAAGTAATACCCTAGATTAGCTTCCGCTGCTATATTGTAAAAATGGGTGTGTTACAAAAAGTCCTTTTAGGAAGGGTGTCTACTGCAAAAATTGTAGCAAAGAAGGACATTATGGTGCTGAATGTTACAAACTAGTTGGTTTCCCACTAGGACATCCCTTACATAATAAACACATTCTTCCAGCCCAAAGGAACAACCAAAACCCAAGGGTCAATATGGTCTCTGACACAAATAAGCAACAAACTAAAGTCCCACCCAATTACTCTGATCCAAACACTAGCTCATCTACTTCTGCTGACCCATTTGTCCACTCAAGAATGGACCAGCTACAAAACCAAATCAATCAAGTGCTTTTGATGCTACAGAATAACATAAAGGAATTTACTGCAACTACTCTTCCCTACATGTCAGGTAAATTCACTTTTATTGAATCCTTTAATTCTGGTTTCCTAGATATTTGGATTATAGACAGTGGGGCTACTGATCACATTCATATTTCACTACACAAAATGCATGATGTTCAAACCTTAAAACACCCAATACTTGTTAATCTACCCACCGGACAACAAATCAAAGTTGATACAATTAGATCAGTTCACCTCACACCCAACCTTACACTCAAAGGAGTATTCTATATCCCAACTTTCACCTACAACCTAATATCCATCATCAAACTCACCGCTACCACACATTCAACTATTACCTTTACTCACAAACAATGTGTTTTTTAGGGCCATGATGGATCTATCACTTATGGATTTTTACATGGAGGACTGTATGCACTCAACTTACCTCAAGTTCACGTACTGTTTTGTCTCACACCAGCTCATCAACACTATGGCATGCTAGACTTGGTCACTCATCATACCTAGTTATACAAAACATCAAACATCTTTCCTCTTTAGTTAAATGTACTTCAGAAAACACTTGTACTGTATGTCCTTTAGCAAAACAACATGTTTTACCTTTTCCTTCTAGTAATTCCTATGCTTTTGCTATGTTTGAACTAGTTCACCTTGATATGTGGGGTCCTTACAAACACACAACCTTTAATAAATTCAATTACTTTCTTACCATTGTGGGTGATTTTTCAAGGCCAACCTGGACTTATATTTTACCTGCCAAACATCATGTTTTCTCTACTTTCAAAACATTCCATGCCTATGTTTCAAATCAATTCAATACACCCATAAAAGTTATTTGAAGTGACAATGGGACAGAGTTCCTGAATGACTCATTTAACACCTACTTACAATCCAAAGGAATTACTCATCAAACTTCATGTCCATATACCCCTTAACAAAATGCAAGAGTAGAGAGAAAACACAAACAACTCTTACAAATAGCCAGAGCCCTATACTTTCAAGTAAACTTTCCTATTCATTTTTGGGGACATTACATTTTAACAGCAACATATCTCATAAATAGATTACCTTCTAGAGTCATTGAAAATAAAAGTCCCTATGAACTTTTCTACAAATCACCTCCCTCACTTGATCACCTTAGAGTCATAGGTTGTTAAGCTTTTGCCTACACTTTCACCTCAGACAAATTTGCACCTAAAGCTACCCAAACATTCCTACTAGGATACCCACCCAATCAAAAGGGATACTTTCTTTATGATTTGAAAACACACAAGACCATTGTCAGCAGAAATGTCACCTTTGATGAGCACATATTCCCTTTCCACACCCAATCCAACTAAACACCTACATATGATCCTCTTAACTCCCCATTAGAATACTCCACTGATCCTATGCTCTCCCCCACTATTCCAATTGAGTCATCATCATCTACCCACAATCCACCTGAACCATCCGCACCTCCTCACATTTCAACTGAACCACCATCCCCCCTCATATTATAAATACCTTACCTATAACCTTACCTTCTATAACTGAAACCTCATCATCTCCTCTCACTCAACCTTCTACAACACCAATACAACCTCAACCTCCACTTAGACAATCCACTAGAACTAAAACACTTCCTTCTAACCTCAAAGATTTCCAAATCAACCTTCCTAAATCCTTTATAAACATAACAACCAAACACTACCATTCACACAACATAAATTATAACAATCTATCCAAACAGAATACACACTTCATAAATAATGTGAATCAGATCCATGAGCCCCACTCCTATTTCCAAACATCAAAGGATCCAAAATGGATAGATGCAATGCAGAAAAAAATCCATGGACAAGAACAGAACAAGACTTGGGTACTTACACTTTTACCTCCTGATAAAATACCCATTAGATCCAAATGGGTATACAAGATCAAGCTCAATGTAATAGGCAACATAGACAGATACAAGGCTAGAATATTTGCTCAAGGATTCAATCAAAAAGAAAGGGTTGATTACAAGGAAACTTTTGCTCCAGTTGCCAAAATGGTCACAGTCAGAACCTTACTTGCTATAGCTATCCAACAAGGATGTCACATTGAACAATTGGATATCAACAACGCTTTTCTACATGGGGATCTTAATGAGGAAGTCTATATGAAGGTTCCACAAGGATATGCTCAAAACCTCCCACCAAATACTGTTTGCAAACTCACCAAATCCATTTATGGTCTAAAACAAGCCAACAGACAATGGTTTGAGAAATTAACCACCTTTCTTATCCAGCTTGGTTTCAAACAAAGCTATGTTGACACATCTCTCTTCACCATCACTCATAAAGGCATTCAAACTTCCTTACTAGTTTATGTTGATGACATACTCATAGTAAGCAAAGACACTTCCTTTATCACTCTTATCAAACAACATCTTCACACCAAGTTCAGTATCAAAGATCTAGGTCCTCTTCACTTTTACCTAGGCATAGAATTTCTCAAGAATGCTTCTGGATTAGCAATGACACAAAGAAAATATGCCCTGGAGCTTCTTGAATGTGCAGATGTTTTGAACCTCAAACCTATTGCTACACCAATGGATCCAATTTCCAAACTCAATGACACAGATGGATACCTTTTACTTGATCCATCTACTTACAGAACGTTAGTAGGTAAGTTGCTTTACCTTACTATTACAAGGCCAGATTTATCTTTTACAGCTCAAGGTCTACTCACTATGATGCTCTCATCAGGGTACTTAGATATATCAAATTATGTCCTGGATAAGGCTTGTTCTTTCCTATCAACAATCCCCTCAAATTAACAACTTATTGTGATAGTGATTGGGCAAGTTGTGCTACCACTATAAGATCAGTGTCAGGCTATGCTATCTTTCTTGGTCACAGTCTTATCTCTTGGCAATCTAAGAAACAAATAGTGGTTTCAAGGTCATCTACAAAAGCAGAATATAGGGCACTAGCTGATAGCACTTGTGAGATTTCATGGTTAAAATGCTTATTGCAGGATCTCAATGTAACAGTACCTACACCCTCTTTGGTTATATGTGATAATGCTTCTATAATAGCCCTTGCAAAGAATCCTATTCACCATGCCAGGGCCAAACATATAGAAATAGACTGCCATTTTGTGAAGGATAAGATCAAACAAGGCTAAATTATACCCTGCTTTGTTCTTTCTAAACTACAAGTTGCTGACATTCTTACCAAAGGACTTAACAGATTTCTTCATTTCAACTGCCTATCCAAGTTGGGCATTTGTGATCCCTACACAATGCCAACTTGCGAAGGGGATAGAGTGGATAAACCAAACACACCTTCTATCAAGTTTGTCCTTAACCCAAACACCCCTTCTACCAAGTCTGCCAATCCACAGTCTAATTCAGCTCAAGTACAAAGTCTACACAGGAATGCTACTCCTCCAAAGATGAAGCTACTACTCAACAAGTGTTTAATACAATGTAATAGTATGTAATAGTATAGTGTAGCAGTTAATTATGTAACTAGTTCTTAGATAGTTAGTCAGTTAGAAAGTTTCTCTATAAATACATCTTGTACACACACTTTATCATTCTAGTGAAATATTTTTCCTTTAATCTCTCTGTTTTTTTCACTGACCATGTTGCTAAATAGCATAGTTTATATATATTATTATGAGCTACTAATATGATTTGATAACTAGGCAACAAAAGGTGGTCTAGTTAAGATCAACAGGAGTTGTGCACCTTTCAAGGCTAGTTTGCGTAATTTCAATGCTACAACATGCAACTGGAATGGACCTGTTATCATATTCCAATGTGCCAATCCCCTGTCTACGAGCAACTAGACTAGGACCAACACGGTAAACTCAAATGGGATAGAGATATCTACGACTACTGCACCGATTACGAGCGTTTCCCTTAGCAGACGGCTCTCGAGTGCTCTAAGCCACAATACTAAACAACACATGGATACACTTCCATGTCCTATTTGTTTCTGAGCCCACGCTTGAAATTTAATTATTATTCATATTCTTACATTCATTTCTTGTTATTTTCATTTTGATGTATTATTTTTGATATTTTGTCATAATAAGCTGACTATAAGCCAGAAACATTAAATGAGGTTATTATTGGCTTATCAAGATTAATGAAAGCTGATACAAGCTGCTTATTATCTTGAACCTTTAGCGAGAATTATCTAAATGTTTGTTGCTGGTAATAAAAAGTGAGCGTATGAAACATAAGTCCAAAATCAAATAAGCCATGAGCCGGCTATATAATCCGAAACAAACACCCAAATGTGTGTTGTTGATGCATAATGGGTGTTTGTTTATGAGCTTATTTGACTTGTCTTATATTCCATAAGATAATTTTTTGGCTTATGCGCCTATTTTCGTATTTTTTTCATAACCAAATTAAATAAGCTGATCAACCGCTAACCGAACCGATGAACACCTTAATAGAGGTGAAATGGAAGTAAAGGAAAGTGGAGAAGAAAATGAAAGCAAGTTAATGAAATAAGTTGTGTTCTTAAGTTGAAGTGGAAAGGAAGTATCATAAAAGACAAAAGCTACAAGTTTACTATTATACCCTTTACAAAAACATAAAAAATATGCAACTAGTAATTAAATATAGGGGTAATTTGGTTAATATACACACTTTACTTCACTTTCACCCAAATATGGGGTGAAAGTGTAGAAGGAAAAAACCACTCACTTTACCTCCTTTTTAACTTTCTTTCTTCCATACAAAATTTATTGGGAACACAAAGTTTTTTTAATTTCTTTACTTTACTTTCCTTTTCACTCCATATTTAATCTTGAGAACAGTGTAAGTCCCTAACAAAAATGAGAAACTAGCTATTGGGTATAGGCCCAATAGTCTAGGCTACTTGCGAACCTATGTATGTACGATCATAATTTACACACTCAACATTAAAAAAATGCTTAGGGATTGGGGTGATAAGTTTTCTAATAAGATATTTTCTAAGCTTTTATCCAAACACTCTATCCTACAGAAGTTAAAGATAGAAGTTGTTGGTTATATGTATGCCATAAGTGTATGTATGTTAAATGCGTGGGAATGGTATTATTGTTAATATTTCAACATGTGCTGCGTTTGAAAATTTTGGCATGGCTTGGAATGACCGGAAAACTCATATGAATTCTAGCTTCTCATGACTGAAAACTCATATTATCTCTTTCTTACCATTTTTAGTGAAAAATGTGTTGAGACTAGTGTTATGTTTTCAGATATATTTGACAGTTCTTCACGTTGAAAAAATCCATAGAGTTTTGTTATACCAATAAATTCATATGAACTCTTAGGTTTTTAGTATTTTAATTTGTTAGTCTAAAACATGTTTAATCTTTAATTTCACACAAGTTAGAATAGAAAACAAATTTTGAATGCTAAAAGAAACAATAGCAATGTAAAAATATGTATGAATTCTTTTGATTAAAATGAAATGTTCATAACCAGTATATGTATATCCCACATAGGTTGAAGAAAGAAGTTGTTGGTTATTAATATACCATAGTGCATGTGAGACTCTTTTTAGTAGATTAGTATTATGTTGTCAGGTATATGAATTTCTTCATGCTTAAAAGCTTCGCATGCAAACCGTACATAGCATGTGGAGATTCAAGTACTCGAAAATTAATATGAATTCTGGATCTTTTTTACTTTTTGTGGTTATCATTCTTTTTTGTTGGAGGTTGCTTGCTTTTGCTAATGTGATAAAATTAAGCAACCTAATTGACAAATAGCTAAGCCAAAATTAGAAAGGAATTGAAAAACAAATTATGTCATACATGTTCACATCGTTAAACTTAAGTTTAAATTAACATTATATTTTGATTTACAAATAAAATTTAGAATCAAGTTTAAACTCATAAAGCGAGCTAATAAATCCACGTACAATCAAACTCAACAAGCAACATTAGAAAAGAAGTAATGAAGGGATTTAAACAAAGGAGACACTCAAATATAAAAGAAAAAGTTTGTCTTCCGATGATATCGTGTCTATCGTTCACGTACGTAGTTTAAGCCACTATATGTCCTGAAAACATGTAGTTGGAAAGTAGAGCTGAAAACGAAATAGGCAAATAAAGTTTCATGGTTTAACGTCTAGTAATTAACTAGGAGCTTAAACGGTCGGGTCGTGTTCTTCACATTGTGAGTTATATACTTAGACTATGTGTAATAGGTACCCCATCAACGCGTGCTTACCACCAACAACACGTCCTCCTTTATTACATCAACGCGTACTTTTCCAAGGTAGAGTTCTGCTCAAACACGAAATTCTTTTATCCAAACATTCTATCCCACATAGGTTGAAGAAATAAGTTGTTAGTTACTAATATACCATAGTGTACGTCTATTTCCTGTTACTAGATTAGTATTATGTTGTCGGGTATATGATTTTCTTCACGCTTGAAAGGTTTGCAAGACAAACATACATAGTGTGAACATGATTGTTTGCCATGTAAATAATATATATTTTGGATTTTTTTTACTTTTCTCGGTTATCGTTCTTTTTTATTTTTTATCGGAGGTCGCTTAGTTTTGTTAATGTGATAAAACTAAGCAACCTGATTGCCAAACAATTAAGCCAAAGGGTATGTTTGGCGCGCGAACTTATCAGAGCTTATCATATCATGAGCTTATTTTTTTAGAAAAATAAGCTACCATTAAAAATAAGTCTCGTTTGGCTGACACAGCTTGAAGGAGCATGTAAAAAAAATAAGCTACTAAATGAAATGCTAGTTAAACTAGCATGTAAAAATAAGCTCCAGCAACATGCTCCAGCATCCAACTCCAGCAACCCGCTCCAGCGATCCGCTCCAGCTCCTACTAGTGCTAAACATACCCAAAATCAGAATGAAAAACAACTTACACAAATAATGTCATACGTTTTTTACATTGTTAAAGTTAAGTCTAAATTAACACTATATTTTGATTTACCAATAATATTTACAATCAGGAACGGATCTAGTGTATTAAAATGGGGCCGGTGCCCCCCCATGACTAGTCGAAAAAGTTAAGAATTTAGTGTAATTTTTTTTAAATTTTGACGTTTTTTCGAAAGTGCCCCCACTCATAACTCAAATTACCCCCCACTCACATACTAAAACCTAACATTCAACATTTTAAAACTTTATAAATCCTTCATCTCTAAGTAACAATACTCGATTTATCATTTCGATCATAGTTTTTTCTTCCACATTTTGTTGCTATTGTCAAAAAAAAATTTGCCCCTCACAAGCGATTTTCATGGTTTCGTCACTGTTTACAATCAAGTATAAACTTATAAAGTGAGCTAATAAATCCGCGTACAATCAAACTCAACAAACAACACTAGAAAAGAAGTAATGAATGGATTTAAACTAAGGAGGCGTTCAAAAGTAAAAGAAAAAGTAAGTCTTCCGATGATATCATGTTTGTCATTGACGCAGTCTAAGCCACTATATTTCCTGAAAATATTTAGTTAGAAAGTAGAGTTGAAAATGAAATAATTAGATAAAGTTTCATCGTCTAACGTCTAGTAATGAATTGGGAGCTTATAAACGGTCGGGTCGTGTTTAAAATGTGGCAAAACAATCTGAAGTATGTTGATAGAAAAGGATATATGATAAACAATTGAACCGTTCTATTTTGTTCTGGTCATTATAAATAGCAAATGAAATTAAATAGCTAATGGAAGTGAAGTAAACTAACCATTTAAGCTATCACATACATGATTTCTGTTTGCGAGACACTTCATAAATGAAAATATCACTTTTTTTTGCTTACGGAGTATATGAAAACGTTACAGCTCAGTTTAAACTAAAATGGTTATATGTAATGTTACCACAATGTTTTGTGTCGCTACAAATAGCAAACGTAAGTTGATTATAAAACGTATTTCTTTAAGTTCATACATTTTTCGACTTTTATCTTGAAACTATATCCCACAGCTGAAGATAGAAGTTGTTGGTTAGTTATATAATGTAAGTTTATGTGCGTTTAATATGTTGAGAAAAATAGTATGTTTTCAAAACTTTCCCCATCTTCCAGATTGTAGTAATCTGCTCTTAACTTTTTTACGAGTCTTATTTCTCGTCCGAAACCGACTGAGCTACGCGAAATTAAAATTCTTGAACCGCAACTTCCAATTTCTCATCCGAGACCGACTGAGCTACGTGAAACTAAAACTCTTGAACCGCAACTTCTAACAGATTTTGCATATCTTCCGAGTTAATCTTAAGAGGAACTACACTTTGATGACTTCAAGAATAGCAGTCAAGGATTGGGCTGTAATCAAGTCAAGCTTTTATCAAGCAACTCAAGCTCGAGCTCGAGCTTGACTCAATCAAGCCAAGCTTTTATCAAGCTCAAGCCCAAGCTCAAGCCTAAAAATTAACTTGAAACCTAAACAAGCCAAACTCAAGCTTTTGATAGCTTGGCTCGAGCTCTTATTAAGTTTTTTCAAGCTTTAATATATAATTAAATCATATAAGTAATTAAGGAGTAATTTGAGTATTAACTTAATTAAAAGGACCTATTTCATAAATAAATGAATAATGTATTCTAAAATGAGTTTTAACCCTAATTGATCTAACGATTTATATTATAGTGTTTTGTATTCTTCATACATAGTTTTGACTTTTGAGTACATTAGCCAAAATTAATCAAAAACTAATTAGTACTTTGGCTAATGTATGTTTTTTGTTGAAATACTTTGTACGTTTAAACATTAATTACTAGTACTTTGGCTTATGTTTCATTCTAATGTTAGACTTTGGTACGAGAATGTTATTGTTAGTTTTATTAATATTTAATGGATCTACTTTGGTTTTCACTTATGGTTTTTGTTTGTTTTACTTTATGCATATGTTAATTGATGAGTTTGGGCGTTTGGCTATTAAATACATTAATTTTGTATGCATTCAAGCTTTTCAAGCCCAGCTCAAGCTTTAATCAAATTCTACTCAAGCCAAGCTCAAGCCATGTCAAGCTCGAGCTCGGCTTGACTCGATTACACCACTAGTCAAGGATGTTAAAGTTGGTAAGCAAATACGCAAATCGTAAAAAGAAGAAAGGCTAAAGACGGATACTGGACATAGCCCCAATAATTTGACCTCATATTTTGCATGTTTTTATATTGAGGCCCAATTATTTTTTGTCTTGTACAGTTGTACTCTTGTTACATGCTTATAAATATTTCTAGTCAACTCCTAATGAAGAAATGTGTTGTATTATCTGCAACTATATAAAGGATTGTATAACGGGTTGATAAGAAGTTTTAATATAAGCACTCTTTTTAACATACTTGAGATTTTAACCTAAGTCCAAAACAAACAAAACAAGTATCATACTTAAATAACCGTTCAGATGAGAGTAATAAAAACACACGACTTCCGTTATCAAATCCGTATATGATAAAGCATTTCTTGGCTACCTATTTTTATATTTTGACATAATGTTTGTCGAAAACTTTGCTTAGCTACTTGCAAACCGAATTTTGTAAATTCTTGATATACACATTGAGCATTCAATAATGTTTACGTTGATCGTCATTAAGTTTGCTTAACAACCCATGACCATAACATGTATCACAATGCAAAAATGTTCTTAGAAAAAATCACATATGGATGAGCAAAAGAACCAAAGAATCGGACCAGAACCAAGAAGAACCGAACCGGAACTAGAACCATAGGTTCTGGTTCCAATTCTTGAGTTTGAGATTTTTTGGTTCTTAGGTCGGTTCGGTTCGGTTCTACCGGTTCTCGGTTCCGGAACCGGATACCCAATTATTCTAAAATTATGTAATTTTTCCCATACATAAATTAGGATAATTTCATATCTCCCCTCTTTTTAGCTTGAAATTTCATATATACTCAAACATGCATTAAAACATTGTACATTATTTATTCAATACTTTCACTTTTAGTATATATGAAATTAATCATGATAGTAGGGTGATTTATGAAATTAATCCTATATTATACGTACGATAAAAAACCATAGTAGCCTACTTTATAAACACAGCCAAACACCTTAAACCAGAAGCTTTAATCTATTAAAATCATTATCAAAACAATAGAGGTAAGTTTTATATTTGATTTTTTATTTGAAATTAACGAGACGGTCATAAGTCTATTTTTTTTTTTCTGCTACTTAGGTTAATGTCAGTATAACTATGAAAATATAGTTATATACCATGAGTTTGTGTTAATAAATATTGATCATGATTCAATTTGTTTGGCTTTTTACTTTTATCAGTAAGTTGTGTTAAAAACAAATACAATCATGATTCAATTTTTATGCTTTTTATTGGCTTAATTTATTAGTGCATGAGGTTTTTTTCTTTTCTAAAATATCGTTTCTAGGAAACTAGAAGAGGAGGTTGAATAGTTTACCGGTTAATTGGTTGTTTTAAAAACTTGCTTAGAAAATTATTTGATTCCGAGTTATAAGTCAATCAATCAACATATGAATCACAACTAAAGTAACTAGTATGTAATGAACTAAGTAAAACATAACAATAAAGAGATAGAGAAAGAAACGATCAAACCAAGACACCAAGATTTATATGTGGCGACGACAATTGAAGCTCCTCTTCGTTCCTTACCCCACTCCCCGAGTACACACACTCGAGATATCACTATATCAACAAGCTCCCATTTAGGCAGAAAAAAACCATTTATACGTTGCTTACCATCTTTTCGACACTACGCTAGATGTATGAGTCCTAATCTTACTTAGAACCAAACTAAGACTGTTAGGAGCTAAGGTCTTTACCAATCACAAGATATATACCCTTGGATTGACACATAATCCAAATCACACCAATACATAATTTACACTATTGGATCAACACACAATCTAATTTACACAACAACATAAAGTAAATGTAATGAAGATACGTGATCTTGAGGAGGAAGAGTAAGATCACTTGATAACCAATCATATGTAGAAGAATATGATTGTTCTTCTCTTGCACTTGATTAGAAGAAGAGGAGAGGAAAAAAGAATTAATCACTTGAAACAAGATCAAGGTATGTTAGTGATCAAGATATGTGTTTTAGAAAGAAAGAAAAGAAGAAAGAAAAATAAATCTGAGAAAATTCGTGGCCAAGAGGTACCTATTTTTCATAATGGGGATGGCTCAGTATTTTATAGGGAAAAACAAAATAACCGGTTGCTGAGGCGGTCCCTATATCTATATGAGGGGCTGCCAAGCCTATAAGGGGTCGCCAATAAGACTACGCCCCCTTATTGTCTTTTTGTTAGGGAAGTTTTATCCTGTGTTTAGAACCTTCCATTTTGAGGGGAAAAATTTGATTTCAAAATAATTAATTTAATAAAACGTTTCTTTTATAAATAATTATTTTGTGCATATATTTTTGTAAAAATGTAAGATTTAGGAAAGAAAAATTATTTTCTTGATCACTAATCATGTTTAATGATTTGTTTATCCATACCTTCAGTGATTAATCTTAGAAATAGAATTTTATGATTTTTAATTTATAAACGTTTAATTTTATCATAAACGTTTTCACATTTTGTTATTATCAAAACATCGAGAGGTCGAAAAATATAAATAACGTTTTTAGACATTATTTGTATCAACAATCTCCCCCTTTTTGATGACCCTTGTGTTATAAATCCCATAAACAAACGCACCCCTGTGAAAACCCAACGCACCCTTATTCGTAAACAAACCAAATGAATGCCCCGGCTGCTATACCACCGAAACAAATGCACCCGAGGTGCTGCCAAACCAACCAAACCGCACCTTCTTCGGTGCATACGAACACCACACGCACCCGTTGGTGGTGTGGTCTGTTTAACCACTGAAACAAACACCCTTGTTGGTTGTAAACAATAACCAAGTGCACCCATTTCTTGGTTGACCCGAAACCAAATGCACCTGTAGTGCGTGTACACAAACCAACCGCACCCTCCTTGAGGCTTATGACCACCGAACCCAACGCCCCCACGGCTGTTAACCCATAAAACAAACACCCCTCGTCTTTGTTAACAAACCACACGCACCATATTTTTCTGTTTTAAAAAAAATAATAATAATAACAACAAGCGCACCCTCGTTGTGGTGCGGATGAGATGGTGGTGTTATGGTGGATTGGTGAAGATGGTGGCGGTGGCAGTGGGGTGGTGGAAGTGGCGCGTGAAGGAGAGTGATATGGGGGATCGTATAGATCGGGAGAGGGGGAGGATTTTTGGTGTTGGCCGGAATACCCGCCGGAAAACTTTTCCGGCGGCGGCATGGTGGCGCCGGTGGCCGGATATTTTGTGGGAGAGAGAGAGGTGAGATTGATAGGTGGTTGAGGTTGTGGTGGAGATGGTGGCGATGGAGTGTCATGAATGTGATCAAGAGGAGTAATTAGAGACAAAGAAAGTGCAGTATCCAAGGAAGGATGACTTTGAAGTGGTTGAGGGTTCAAAGGTCTAGGAGGAACATCCAAGATGTTCTCAAGTAAAGGGTTCAAATGATGAGGAGAATTTGGTTCATGTGAAGATGGTGGTGAAATTTGAAGTTTTGAGTGAAAGGAAGAAGATGTGTTTTCTTGACTTGATGATGTTTGATTAGTGGATGTAGTTTTTGATGGTGCATTTGGAGGAGTTGGAGATGAAGAAGTTGTTGTAGGTGAAGGTGTGGTGGTGACATCTTCATCACTAGAGATGTTGACAAACAATTGTCTAGGAGGGATTATGGTTAATTTGATTTTCTTGGAAGGTTTGAAGAAGAAGCATTTGTGGAATTCATGGTACAGTTTGGTTGAGGAAGATGAAGATGATAAAGAGAATAGGAGAAGTACATGATTTAAGGTGGAAGAGAAGGATTGAAGAGGAAAGGCATGGGTTTGAAGATTTAGATTCCAAAATATGTTTATCAAAAAGCAAAAATCAACTAGGCCTAGATGAGATAGTGGTCAACTGCACAAAAAATCAGGAGGTCACAGTGAAGAAATCCGTGACCTCTGACGGCGGTCCCATAAATACCCGGCGGTCCCAAATATATTGGGGGGGCGCCCAGTATTTAAGGGGGCCGTTTTCTGGAGTGAGGGAATTTTTCTAGTTTTTCTGTAATACCTATACGAAAACATTTTCCTATTTTTGCAGTCAATTCTATTTCATCATGAATCATCTAAGCCATAACAATCAAACATGTAGGACTAAGCATTCTAAATTCAATTCAAAAGAGCATACAAATTGACAAGTTCATAAGCATGCATAATTTATTAAACATAACCAAAGTGTATTAGGGTGCATGCAAGCATAGGTTTAGGATGATAAAATCGAATAATCATCCAAGGCAAGTGATGTTGCCCGTACTAAGTTTCTAGCAAGAGGCATAAGATTAAATATCTAAGCATAGTAAATTACTAAACAGTATAGACAATAATGTCTTAAAGCAATTCCCTTATATCTCACTTTTTCATGTTCCTCCACAACTTTCTGTGACTCTTTTTGATTGACCTAACTCCACTACGTTGCTCATCTCGTAATTAGACTTGACGGTTGATGATTTCAGTTTAGCGGGTGTAAAATGGTTCAAGGTGAGGTTCAATGTTAGGTGGGTTTTGAAAAACTTAGGGAACTTGATCGGTTAAGGAATTGACATAACGAATGGGGGAAGGAGTGCTTGCACGCGAGGTCCCTTTGTCATTCCCATAGTCATCATCATCGTTGAGATGAAATGAGGATGTTTGATCGAAGGTGGAAGAAGAAGTGGAATGACGACCTCTTCTCATGCCACGACCCCTTCTTGGTTTTCGCTCTAGTTGAGCGGCAAGAGGAGTCATGACACGATCGTACAACACATAGGACTCGTTGTTCAACTCGGGATATTCATTCATGATGAATGTAAACAAGCGAGTTAATAGCATACCATATGGTAGAAGTAACCTAGCTTGCTTAGTGACCACTCCATTCGTTTCGTCATGTAATAGGGAAGACTGGGTTTTTCCGAGTGTACTGCATAATAAAGCATAAAACAAAGACATACAGGAACGTGATCCTGGTTACCCCCAGACAAAAGACATTTTCCCAAATAATTTCTTCTAAAGGTTTCAAAGTTGGCTCAATTTTACGAGTTAGAACTTGATATTCAAGGACATCAATTTCTTCCTCATGACGGATGCAACGAACTTGTCCTTCTCGATCAATTCGAATAGACAAAATGATGTCCTCGATGGAAGGAGGGTTGGTTTGATATGGACCATCCAAAGAGATACCATATGCCAACTCATCAAGTCTCCATCTATCGGTAAAGACACACGCTCCTTCACAGGGAACGCCAAGAATTTGAGCAAAATTCTTAAGAGAGTAAGAAAATAGTTGATTTTAAATCACAAACTTGACAAACATTTCACCTTCGTCAGAATAACTCAAACGAAACTGACTATAAGACTCAAGAATAAAGCGAGGACACACTTGTTCATTGATTTCAAGAAGACACTCAAACTCGACAAAATCAAACAAAGACCGAACATAGTTTAGATCCGTAAAGTTATCAAAAACCACCCGACCCTCGTGAATGTAACGTTGTTCAAGGTTTCTTAGTTTTTCTCTTATTGGAGAACGGAATTCATGTGAAATTATAAGGATATAGTGTCTTGTATTTTTGTAATCTTCAGAAGATTTACGAGGCATGATTTCCTAAAAGAAAATGAGATCACATTTTATTACTCTTTCACATGTAATATGTTATGAGCATTGTTTCTAGTGTGTGTCTATATGTAACAAATGTAGAGTAACGATTAACTCGACCTAAATATGAAATCCTAAGAGTTAACCCAAACGCTCCTTAGTTTGATTTTGCTCAACCAAACAAGTTGAAAAATACATATGAATTATGTATCTCGAAATTTGTTCATGAGATCATTATGCATGTATTTGAAAACGTTTTTAGGTTGCACTGACAATGCATAACAACAATTTTATGATGTTCCTAATGTGAGTGATTTGAAAATAAAATTGGGGTTTTGGTTCAAAATCAATTATTCATTTGATCTTACTAATGTATACAAATCCTATGTCTACGGGAAGCATATTAGTTATACATTGTATCCTACTACTCTTAATTGCATAAAATTGAAAGAAAAATCGAAAATCTCCAATTTCAATTTTTGGTTTTCATCATGAACTCTAGACTCAAATCGAAATAAAATAGATGAAATGACTTACAATTGATGATCTTTGTGATATTAGGATTGATTATTAGTGTTGATTTGATCTTCACTTGAAGTTTTAGTGGTTGATTTTAAGTTTTGGTGGGTTTTGGTTTGAGTTCGTCAATGGCAGCAGGTAAGGGAGTGTTTGTTTTTCAATTTTGAAATTTTTTGGTTAAGTGTCCCATTTTGTGTTTTTCTGGTGGCGGTCCCTTAATTCCTGGCGGTTCCAAATATATTGGGAGGCCACCTACATGGGGGCCACCCTCAGTGAGGGTTTTTGGACTTGATTTTGACAAAAATTTTGCGAAGAGGAGTGACATTTTAATTTGCATTTCGCCAATTAAATATGCTTAAAGTACTTCGGATGAAGTATTTAAGTTGTCATGACAAGGAATGAAACACGGACTAGAATCGAGACAAAAGAATAAGAATCGGACTTATATGATTTATGGAATGTGTTCCATCATTCCTAAACCAAGACGTAGATAGTTAAACGATTCACGTTTAAGGGGTTTAGTAAGAATGTCGGCGATGTTGTCGACGGACGGCACTTTTTCGATTGAGATATGTCCTTTTTGGACATTATCACGAAGAAAGTGGTGACGTATTTCGATGTGTTTGGTACGAGAGTGTTGCACCGGGTTTTTGCTAAGGTCAATCGCACCTTTGTTGTCGCACATGATGGGAACGTCATCGAGTCGTACGTCGTAGTCGATGAGAGCTTGTTTCATCCATAGTGCTTGTTGACATGCCTTTTCGACGCTTACGTATTTGGCTTCGGTAGTGGATATAGCAAGATCGGTTTGTTTCTTCGAGAACCAAGATGTCAAACAACATCCCACGAACGTACAAATACCGCTAGTGCTCTTTCGGTCCACATAATCTCCCGCATGATCAGAGTCGGCATACACTACGGTTTCTATGCCGGTCCCCTTAGGATACCATAATCCTAAGTGCGTAGTTCCTTTAATGTATCGAAAGATACGCGTAACCGCTTCAAGGTGAGAGGTTTTAGGAGCCTCTTGAAAGCGGGCACAAAGGTAGACACTAAACATGATATCGGGCCTACTTACCGTTAGATATAATAAACTACCTATCATGCCTCGATACTTGGTACTATCTACCGACTCACACTCTTCATCTTTCGTGAGTTTAGTATCGGAGGACATGGGTGTTTTCATTGGTTTAGAATCTTCTAGACCAAATTTCTTAAGCATTTCTTTAATATACTTAGACTGATTAAAGAATATACCGTCTTCCATTTGTTTAATTTGTAATCCAAGGAAGAAGTTAAGTTCACCCATCATGCTCATCTCGAACTCGTCATGCATGATTTTGGCAAATTCATCACACATGTCTTGACAAGTCGAACCGAATATAATGTCATCGACATGTATTTGAACAATGATGAGATTTGAGATTTTCTTCTTAGTAAGAAGAGTGTTATCTACCATTCCCATTTTATATTCATGATTAATAAGGAAGGATTTTAATCTATCATACCAAGCTTTGGGTGCTTTTTTAAGACCATATAAAGCTTTCTTTAATTTATAAACATGATTTGTTTTTTTGAAATCAATGAATCCCAGAGGTTGTGCCACGTATACCTTCTCATTGATAGAATCGTTCAGGAATGCACTTTTTACATCCATTTGGAATAATTTAAAATCTAAGGCACAAGCATAAGCTAATAGTATTCTAATTTACTCAAGTCTAGCAACCAGAACATAAGTTTCATCATAATCGATGCCCTCTTGTTGGTTGTAGCCTTGAGCAACTAACCTAGCCTTATTTTGAGAAACAATACCGTTCTTGTCTAACTTATTTCTAAATACCCACTTAGTTCCTATAATTGTCATATTCTTAGGTTGTGGAACTAACTCCCAAACGTCGTTAGCAATGAATTGATTTAGTTCTTCTTGCATAGCGACAATCTAACTTTCATCTCCTAAGGCTTCATTAACATTCTTAGGTTCTATAGTTGATATAAAACAAAAGAAGTTGCTTTGGTTTTGGGCTTGTGACCTAATGGTTCTTTGGTTAAGGTTTCATATAACATTTTCTAAAGGATGGTTCCTAGATTCCTTAATATTGACTATTTTGTCAATTTCTAATGTTTCATCCTCAATGTTGTTTTCTAGGTTTCCTATAACATTTTCTTGGATAGTTTAAATATGAAAACCGAGGGATTAAACCTAACAAAACCCGAACCACAAGGATCCCTTATGTGGCCGAACTCTTTGAAGCTTCCGGAAGGGTTGTATGGTTCGGTTATGAAGAGAAAGAAAGAAAGAAGGAATTGTTTCCTTTTTGAGCTAGGGTTAGGGTTGAGATTATCCCTATATAAACACAACCCCAAAACCTCCTCATTCATTCATTCAATACCTGAAATCTTTCCCTCCCTCTCCTCATTCGATTTTGACTGAAACCCAAAGTTAGGGTTGTCGGTTTTAGATATTCGGTCCAACCAAATTAGGGTTAAACCCTTTTAGGGTTTATTGGCTTTTGGTTGGTGGTAATTTGGGTCCACCGAATTTGGTTGAAGGCCCGATTAGAGTTTGTGGTTTTCGGTGAACATACAAAGGGTTGTTAAGTTTTCGGTGGTAAACAAGATAACACGTGGTGTTTAGTTTCGTGATCAAGTCTAGACATACTTGGTGTATTCGGTTGACGTGATTGTGTGAGCAACCGTAGAGGTGATTGTTTTAATAACTATATTTGTTTCAAGATCAATTTGCAAGAGGTATGTATCCTAAATTTATACGTATTAATTCTATGTGCTTTAACTAGATCCATCCGCTGCGTACTCGTATTAATTGGTTACTAGATTGTAAAAACCTTACAATTTCCACAAGAAATATGGTAAATTGTTATATAAGAGACTTTTATGCACGTAGAAAACACTAGCTAAATTGAAGTTTAAAAGCAAGCAGGTTATGTGTTTGGAGCATGAATTATGAACGGAAAATCTTGTATAACATGACATTACATGTTGTTATAGCTCTAAATATGAAAGATCGCAAACGTTTAAGTGTTGTGTTAAGATAAAAGGGGTTAGCGTTTACTTATCATTTATGTAGATCAATATATCACTGAATGCGTAATGATTTTGTGTCATGAATGTTAAAGTATTTATGTATATCCATACTTGTTTTGGCTACATGCCGGTTAGAATCTTATTATGTTAAAGTGAGTGCTTACGTTAACAGCTTTTTATAAAGCAGCTAGGCAGGGCCGTCTCATTGTTATCAGTGGCTCCGTGTCATTACCAAGTAGAGGCCTCATTAAACATTGAAAAAATTTATATATGTATTAATAGTGCATGGACTATTTAATCTTGAGCCTCGTATCGTGCATATATATAAGAGAACTGCATGATTTGGTGGCCCTCGTCAAGTGGTGGCTTTGTGCGGTGACACCTCTTGCACTCCCCTAAAGCCGGCCCTGCAGCTAGGCAATCCTTTATATAGTTGCAGATAATACATGTTTTAGAGTACCTTATTAAAAGAAAAAGGCTAAGAGTTCATATAGGTTCAAGAATCGTTCAACGTCTTGAATTTTTTCAACGCTAGAGATATTAAAAGAACAAAAACATAATACTTCTCTCTACATATTAAACCCACATACCCTTACAGTATATAAGTAACAAACAACTTCTATGTTCAGCCTATGTGGAATAGTTGTGTCAGGATAAAAGATTGGAAAACGTACGAGCTGCTTAAGAAAATACGCTTTGTAATCAACTTAAGTTTGATATTTGTAGCGACGAAAAACATTGTGGTAAAATTTTAAGTAAACTGTCTTTGTTAAACCGAGCTCTAACTCTTTCCATAGATGCAAAATAGAAAGTGCAGTTTTTATTTACGAAAAGTTTCATAAAAAAAATCTTGTATGAGATTACACATGTTTTGAATATTTACGTCACTTCCACAGGCTATTTGTAACAATACAAGAATATTACCCGTGCGTTACGGCGGGGGCTAGCTTGTTGTCGCAACTTGTTGGAGCTTGGTAATGTGTTTATAGCACTTATGTACATCAATTTCTAATATCAGAAGGTTGCCATGAATAATATCAGAAGTTTAGTATAGTTATAAATATGTTACTATAATCTGACATCCACATCAATACATATAACACATTACAAAAATGATGACAGTTAGTTGATCATTAATTTAGTACTATCCATGTAACCTGTCTACAAAGAAGCCCAGTACAATATTCACTATTAACTACATGATATAAGTTCATAATTTCACATATACAAAAAATTATGATAAGCTACAATTTTGACTCCAAACTTATAGCATAATCATATTGTTTGCAAAATTACACCTAACATGTTTTTATGGCACAAAACAGAACCACAATACATGTCTACATATGGACTCGTTTGGCTGGGTTGTTTAGCTTCAATTTGCTAGGGTAATTTTAGTACACCTTCTTTCACTAATGGTTGCAACTCTTTCTTTGCAAACTTAAGTTAATCCTGCCTGAAAATACAAAGTCTGTATGTCAACAAATAAATAGTAGCTCTTGTTTATAGCATATGTTAGAAGGCGAAATCTTATTCTACTCATAATGTAGTGTTTGGAATTGCTTATTAAAACTACTTATTTCACTTGCCAAAAGAAAATCTGTTTGGATAAACAATCTCAAATACCCCTAAATGCGTAACTGATGTAGGATAGAGTAGTAAGCGGATAAGCATTCTTATTATAGTTACCCAAACACCCGCCCACTATCACAGTTCCAGCAGGCTCAAAGTCAAAATGGAAAGACATTATGGGTGTATGAATACATAGTTGAGCAGGAAAACACCACGACTACATGGTGTAATTAGTATAATTTTTTTTATACTTTCCTGATGTGACAGTGCATAAAAGGGGCATTAACAAAACTCTGTTTATCCATCCAATTACTGCTAGGAAATAAATTGTGTTTTTTCATTCCGTGTCATCACCCTTTTTATTCAGTATTACTACAATAAATATGACTAAAAGTAGGATGTTCTCAGACGGTTATGGGCCAAAAGTGTAGTGAGAAAACTGTTTTCTTGTTACCTGATTCATTTGTCGATTTTGTTGCCATATCAGTGTCAGCAGAAATCTATTTCTCCTTTTTTTCTTGGTCCCGATCTTCCCATTTCTGTCTTCAGATGTTGAGTGTTGGAAGTAACTCATTTCTTTCCCTATACCTACATTAGTTAGCATTCGCGTGTATCCATTATCATCGTGGGAGTCACTCGAGGCATAGCTTACAAGCAGCATTTGACAGCAAAATAATCTCCTGCCTTTGTCCATTCACTGCTACAAAATCAAGATTCTATTTCACCGTTATGCACATCAATTTCTAGTAGTAACAAAAACAAAATAAAAATCTGCAAAACATGATGAGTAAACATTCTGAAGTGAATAGAATTAAGAATATACATGTAAACAGTTTGATAAATTCTTCCAGCTACATCAGTTCTCGATTTCTTAGAAGTTTACTTTCCTACATAGAGGAATAAGACACGTGTTAGCATAGCAATGTAAATAAAGAATAATAGAAGTATTAATAAGTTTAAGTCGATTTCTTAAATGTCTGATTATGCAATATATTTTTTTATAAGCATGCATATATAGTAAAAGTAGGTACATACCCTCCATATTTACCTTTCGTACCCTCCCACCCTTCCTCAGCCAACAATGATTGGCCGGATGTCACCATAAAGATAACATCATCTTGATATCACTTCAAGTAGCATTGTTCGATGGCATGGTAGACCACTGATGTCCTAAAGAAGTGACCATACTGCCCTAGTTTCTTCATATGACTATTCCAAGAACTCACCATTTCGCCATTTGTTTCTTGGTGGGTGTTTATACTTTCGGTGCACTCAGAGATCACATGCTTCATACCTGATGAACATGATGACGCTGATTTCTTCTCGGCTTCAGTTTTCTTTGCAAAATGACCACCACAATTGCTCATTCTTCTCATGGCGTGTTGATGTTGGGATACATGAAGATAAGGCTGCAAGTTCACATATTGAAAAAAATTACCATCATCATTAAAACATAGCATTACCTAGAATTATTATAAAATAAACATGCTATTTAGAGTTGATTGTAGTGACCACAAGTTTAGAGTTAAACATGTTTATTAAGAACTTCACATGATTTAAGGATGACTTTTTTTATATAACAGACAATTTAACCAGTTGTGAGCGATAATATTCAACCCATTTGAAGAAGACAATAAAGGAAAACCAGTTGTGAGTATAAATGCATTAGTGTTTCAATCATTTAAGAATAAATAATGAGTTTAAGGAATCTGATTCGGTTTTGTGTACCGATTCAATTAGATGACGACGATGATGGTAATATAGAGGACAATGAACAACTTGCTAACGCTATTCAAGAAAGTTTAAAACCATAGTTACCACCACAAAACAATTATGGAAACGTGTTTCCACCTCTGCCATGGTCTGATTCCAGTCCTTTTTGTGTAATGCTAACAGTAGTAAATACCAGTCAGTCCTCCCTTTTTAATAATACCAGTAGGCCAACATTGGGAAAAGAGGTTATGCTGGATTGAGCACTCAACTTTTCGTTTGACGTCTAGGGGACGAGATTTAAAAAGTGTTTATATGGAATCTAGGCATTTTCGCAATGATCTTTATGCTTCTCAGTTTCAACAATCAGGGAGTGTAACAACAGAAGGTACAAGAGTCAAGAATTATGTTTGTCTTTGTATTAGCATGTGCAATATTTTAAACTAATGTTCTTATCAGCTTTTTTTGTTCAGACAAATTGTTTTTATGCAAGTCAGTCTTCTTCTATGGCTCATAAACAATTTCTTACAACACACCATTTGAATACTGATCCAGATGCAGAGCAGCAGGGTTTTCTAAGAGCTACAGGTACTTTTCACTACATATGACTTACAATGAACTAGGTACAAACTAAGAATTAAAAAACATGTAATAAAGAGTTTGTTTCCGACTGCATAACACTGTTTTCTTTTTTCTGATGTAGGTACCAGTCCTTTGCACATACTCTGTCAACACCAACTATACAAAACATTGATGTCGATAGGATTGCAAAGCCTCAAAATCACCCTTTCAACTTTGCCACTCAGAGACATAAACGCTGTTTCTCATTCATTCCTTTTGGCTCTAACCTCTGTGTCACGGTTACATTATGCAACATCTGTTCTTAAACATTCTTTTATTTTCCTATTAATATCCACATCATCATCAACACAAATTACTACTTCTTCAACAACCGCTACACAAAAAAAGGTGTATCCGCTACATTTCGCTAACCTCACAACTCTTAAGCCGGTGGTGCCAACAAAATGTAAAAGCGTACTACAATTCAACTGTTTGGATTAGTAATCCTCAAACAATTAATAATGAACTGCCTGAATCTTCTTTTGCACTCCTTAGAAATACTCGATCTATTCATGAAGAACTACCTGAATCCAGTTATGCACATAGTCCAGGCACGTTATCTCTTCATTTTAATCAGAATACCTATCCTTCTCACTTCGTTTGATTATTTGGTACATGGTTTTCGCTAATGTTTAGGTGTTTCATTATTCTTTATTTTGTTAGGTGATGTCCGCATTTTTCAATACTCGCGATATTAATATCTGATAATTTATATTCTTATATTTGTTTAGCTAACAATGCCGAATCAGATGTACCTGTTTAGTATATAAGGTTATAGTCATTTAGATATATTTGAACGGATGGAATGGACTTGATATATTTCTATATTTATGTTAGTAATATTTTTAGATGATAGGTATTATTTATATACTCTTTTATCTAAATGGATCGAACACTGAATCAGATGAAGCAGCTGTAACTTATATCATTATAGGTAGTTCAAATTTAATGTTGAACGGATGTAATAAAACTCATTGCAGTTAGATTGATTTGTTCGAGATATTTAAAGGTTTAGTTTAATCATTTTAAATGTTCCGAACATGATGAACTGGATGGACGATTAACAGATGCAACTTTAATGTTTCTAGGATTGTAGTTGCTAGGGTAAGAATGTGATTAAAATTAGATCACATGCTAAGATTGGTTTGTAGTAAGATGTAGGTAAATCAGTTATAGGTACATTGAATCAAGTATGGTGAAACTTTATGCAGAACGATGAACTCAGTGTTATTTTTTATATCAGTTATAAGTACATTGTAATCAGCTGTTTGTTAAATTATACGCGCAACAGATGAACATGATATGTTTTTTAAAAATTCACTATATAGATGTTCAAAATACATAGACGATGTACACAGTTCCGCAAACATAGATTCCCCGCCGCAATGCGCGGGGAATAAGCCAACTTGTTAGTACAACATGTGGCATTTTTTTTCTAGAAATGCGACAAAGATATAAGTACAAGTCGACCCTTTATTTAATAAAAGTAGATGATAGAAATTATCCATTAAACTATGAAAATCTATATCTATACTACTTATAAAATGAAAACCACACTCTCTCTTCATTAAATGCCTAGAAAAATTAAGTAATACATAATCTAAAGCACAATGTACAATCCTTAAATGCAATATCCATCACAAAATTAACTATCTAACAAATACAAATAATAAAGCAAAATGTACAACATTTATTTCCTACATACGTATGTTACAAGTATAAACTAATTAAAATACTAATTAATGTTACTTTTAAAATACCCCTAAAATGATAAATACATGTTATTATACACATTGTACAAAGTAATAAATTATACAAAGCTTAACAGAATTTATATGCTAACAAGTTGATGGTAAATATGGTTTTGAAAACCGGACCAACGGCTTCAACTAAAAATCAGAGTAGACACTGATTCGGCTATCCAATAATATCCGTTCGAAAACAAAACGAAGAGGAACGGTGGAAACCGGTAAAAACAGGTGAACCGGGTCGGACTCAAATCATCTTTTTTATTTTGTCATTTTTTTGTTGGCGTATGAACTTTAATCACAGGTACCCGCCGCTACAACGCGCAGGTACCCTGCTAGTATTATACAAAAGTTTTTTATGTTACATGAAAGTATATGTTGTTAGTACTCAAATTAGGAAAGATTGCAAATGATTAAGCATTGAACTAAGACTACCTGTGAATTTAAGGATGAGCAAGGGTCTAGAACCGGTGGAACTGGAACCGGAACCGATGAATCCGAGAACCGAATTTTGAAAAAAGTAGGAACCGAGAACCAAACCAAATATATTTTTCAAATCCGGTTCCGGTCCCAATTCCCGTTCTTTGGGTCTACCCGGTGGTTGTGGACAATCACCTCGGTGATGCAATGGGTCAAGAATGCAAACACTCCGATGGACGCTCTTCTCGCTCTCATATGGCCGCTGTATCGTGCTAGCAGATACCTGCTACGGCGTTGCTGTTCGTGCTGATAAATAAGATCTCGCAAACCGCGCTCGTGTGAGTCGCCGCACGTGAGACTGTGCCCGGGTTGAACCAAGTAGTGAATGCGAGTGATAGAATATTGGGATCACGCGACTAGTTACACTCTCGTCATCAGTGTTTTTGAAGTATGTCGTGTTGTATTCGTTTGTTGTAAGTGTCGGCGCTCGTTGGAAGTATAAAAATTATTTGAATTAAGGCAGAAAAGAATTACTTGTTAAAGCCTATAAGTCCTTGGAAGATTGCTATTCTTCCTCCAGCTTATCATTGTTGATGATACAGGCGGTGGATTTGAGGGAAGATGCGTCTTGCATGCTTGGGTAGTATCTAGATAATACAAGCAAGAATACCCGCGGGCGGCGTTAATTTTTCGCATGTTGTTGCGGGGTACTTTTTTTTGTTTTTTATTTTTTTTTATTTTTTATTTTGTGCCAGTTTATTTTTAGTTTGTTTTTTCTTTTATATGGGTTTATGTGTTGGGCTCGTGTGTTGGGCCTTATGTTTAAAGTTTTCTTTTTTAGCTATACATGGTTTTTTTTAATATAATTTTATGAGATTAAGTGTGTTTTAAATGACAATCGCGCGTTCTTGTGTGGCATTTTTTTTCTTATTTTATTTTTTGCGAGTTTATTTTTTCGGTCTCATGTTTAATAGTGCGGGTTTATTTTTTCAGTATCATGTTTAATAGTTTGTTTTTTCCCTTATATGAGTTTATGGCCAACGCGTTATTGCGGAGCGTTAAAATTTTATTTTATTTTTTTTATTTTTTTTCCCGAATTTATTTTTTCGGTCTCATTTTTAATAATTTGTTTTTTATATGGGCTTATGTGTTAGGCCTCATGTTTAAAGTGATTAGGTATCGGAAATGTTTATGTGTGTACTTTTTTTATCTGAATAAACCAGTACTACTGTTGTAACATTTTTTTTCCATATTTGTGTGCGGACAAAGTAGGAGTCCAACATCACGTCACTGTAGCTAGCACCGTAGCTACAGTGCTTAAGGTGAATAGTGAAATTCACATCTCTAATGAGTAAATATATATATAATGTAGACAGTGTAGAAACGGGCCAGGAGTGTGCATGTACTGGATCACATTACTGGACCAAAGTTAGCCCAACTAGATTTTGGTACCCAACAATGTGGCACCGACCACATGCAGATTGATATATAGAGTAATAAGACCATTAATATAACATACAATTACTAGGATGCATTATAATTAATGCGTGGCCCCGACCCGGGTGTATTTAATGCGCCGGATCTGACCCGTTTTTTTTTAGTAAAAAAATTTGTTTTTTTCAAAATACCTCTCGTACTTTTTGAGTCATCAGTCTATTTTTTTATAAATAAAAGAATTTTGTTTTTTTTGAAAATATTGTGTCGCACTTTTTGAGTCATCAAATCTTTTTTTTCATAACAACATTTTTGAGTCATCGGTCTGTTTTTTTATAAATAAAAAAATTTTGTTTTTATTTTCAAAATATATTTAATGCGTTGGGTGTCGACCCGTTTTTTTTAAGAAAAAAATATGGTTTTTTTTTCAAAATACCTCTCGCACTTTTTTGAGTCATCTTTTTTTTATGAATAAAATATTTATTATTTTAAAATAATCTATCGTACTTTTTGAGTTATCGGTTATGTTTTTTTAATAACAACATTTTTTAGTCATCGGTCTGCTTTTTTTTAATAACATTTTCTTTTAAAATATTCTATCGCACTTTTTGAGTCATCGGTTATGTTTTTTTTAATAACAAAAAAACTAACCGTGCGCTCCTCTGCTAACCGTGCCGCGACGGAGCGCGGGTATACCTACTTGTTTAGATACATTAGGTAAAATCTGCGACGCCGTTTCGCAATAAAGAAATAAAACTTTTTTAATAAACTTTTGCAACACCCGAGTTATGTGACGAGTTACGACAATTACCTTATACTCTTAGCTATTTACGGGTTTTTTAGTATAAAAAACTTTATTTATCAATTAATCCATGTACATTATAACCATTCTCATATATGTGCATTGTGTTTCAAATTTCTAAATTGTTTTAAGAAATAAGTTGTTTAATTCATTTCATTTGCTATGGATAATGATCAAAACAAAATTGAGTAATATGATTGGAACTCACACTCTTTACCAGCTTTTAGTCTTTCTTAACACACTTCAAAAATATGTTTACTTCTGACGCTATGTAATACACAATAGTAGAATTAAAACAACTCTGGAATACAAGTTTTCCACCAATTAAATGTTTTCCACGAAAACATGTTTTATAATTAAAATAAAATAGTAGAAAAAAGGTTGGAAGTAATACAAGTTTTCAAGCTTATGACAAGCCGGATTGGTAGAAATTAAAGTCATAACAACTCTGGAAGTCATGAACATGAAAACATTATACTATTCTAGACACACGCAACCCATATAGACGAGAGTTACATAACTACCCAACAAGTTATTTCTTCAATCAATGTGGGATAGAATGTTAAAGATAAAGGGTAGAAAATGGTTAGAAAAATAACTATAGAATGTTAAATTTAACAGTCTTTTTTTTACAAATTTAATGGTTTTTAAGGAGTAAATAACAAGTACAACATTTAGTTATTTTTATTGGAAAGTTTAATAAATAATTATGATATGTATTAAAGAGCGTTACAAAAATGACCAACACATGTGTCGTTTTGTAGTTGGGCTCACTTAAGCCTTATGAGGTTGGCTCACGTCCAGCATGCCTGTACTTTAATTCCAGAAACATCTCGCTATTTTTTTATAACATCAAAATCCCTAAATCAAAAATACAGTAACACCAAATTAGGTTAACTTAATTCCATAGTTTAGCGATATTCATCTTCAGCTTCAAGATGCGGTGGTCGGTGGCGGAGTACCGACGACCGGTAAGGTAAGTCGGAGGTAGTGAGTTGGATTTGGGTGTTTATTGATTTCTTCGTTGTCATTTTTTTAAATGACTGAATTTA
Organism: Tanacetum coccineum; assembly: GCA_026074375.1. NCBI lineage: Eukaryota > Viridiplantae > Streptophyta > Magnoliopsida > Asterales > Asteraceae > Tanacetum > Tanacetum coccineum. The sequence goes on along the minus strand of BQNB010000577.1, from coordinate 20,240 downwards.
TAGTTTTTGATTTGGGGTTTTAATACCTTAATTAATTTTGTTATGTAGCATTAACTTAGAAATAGGAGAGGCGACCACAACGGAACCACTGACAGTGGTGCCATGGCTCAAGCCATAGCACCAAAAATTGCTGCCACATCAGCAAAAGTGTTATGGCACCAGAATTGCTATGGCACCACATTCAGGTGGCTCCCTCGTTGGCTCAAGCCATAGCCTAAAAAGTGGTACCATGGGTCCACACATACCCCATTAAATACATAAATCAACACAAAAAGAAAAATAAAAAAAAGAGGGAACACCTTATGGCGTTGGGTGGTATGTGCCAGCCTACAAGTTTCCAGCCATGACCCGGTATGGTTGACGTCATGATTTGTTCGGCTGTTGTGATGGCGCAGCACCACCATCCCTCCATACCGCTTCCTCTAACCAAGAAATGTGAAGAAAAAGCTATGACCTTTGTAGGCGTCTATTAAGGTTGTGTAGTCTGTATATATACAGTTAGCGTTAAGTTAAAAATTTTAGAGAAGAGATGGCTTCTTATGCTATTGGAGTGACCAGGCAGCCTAGCATTCGTGATTCGTCCTTCAACTGTTATCATTAATAAGTTTAAGAAATTAAGTTATTTATATAACGTTTGCACCAGAGCAAAAAGAACTCATCATGACTACTTTTAAATCATCCAGAAGGATTACCTTGATGTGTGATGATGGCGCTAAAGATGTGGGAGCTTTCAAACAGGTAAATTTGCAGTGACCACAAGTTTAGAGTTAAACATGTTTATTAAGAACTTCACATGATTTAAGGATGACTTTTTTTATATAACAGACAATTTAACCAGTTGTGAGCGATAATATTCTACCCATTTGAAGAAGACAATAAAGGAAAACCAGTTGTGAGTATAAATGCATTAGTGTTTCAATCATTTAAGAATAAATAATGAGTTTAAGGAATCTGATTCGGTTTTGTGTACCGATTCAATTAGATGACGACGATGATGGTAATATAGAGGACAATGAACAACTTGCTAACGCTATTCAAGAAAGTTTGAAACCAGAGTTACCACCACGAAACAATTATGGAAACGTGTTTCCACCTCTGCCATGGTCTGATTCCGGTCCTTTTTGTGTAATGCTAACAGTAGCAAATACCAGTCAGTCCTCCCTTTTTAATAATACCAGTAGGCCAACATTGGGAAAAGAGGTTATGCTGGATTGAGCACTCAACTGTTCGTTTGACGTCTAGGGAACGGGATTTAAAAAGTGTTCATATGGAATCTAGGCATTTTCGCAATGATCTTTATGCTTCTCAGTTTCAACAATCAGGGAGTGTAGAAACAGAAGGTACAAGAGTCAAGAATTATGTGTGTCTTTGTATTAGCATGTGCAATATTTTAAACTAATGTTCTTATCAGCTTTTTTTGTTCTGACAAATTGTTTTTATGCAGGTCAGTCTTCTTCTGTGGCTCATAAACAATCTGTTACAACACACCATTTGAATACTGATCCAGATGCAGAGAAGCATGTTTTCGACCGCATAACACTGTTTTCTTTTTTCTGATGTAGGTACCAGTCCTTTGCACATACTCTGTCAACACCAACTATACAAAACGTTGATGTCGATAGGATTGCAAAGCCTCAAAATCGCCCTTTCAACTTTGCCACTCAGAGACATAAATGCTGTTTCTTCATTCATTACCTTTTGGGCTCTAACCTCTGTGTCACGTGTTACATTATGCAACATCATTGGTTCTTAACATGCTTTTATTTTTCCTATTATTATCCACAGCATCATCACCTACAAATAACTCTTCTTCTAATAAACAACCGCAAGGCACATAAGTAATCCCGCCAACATTCTGCCTAACATCACAACGGCTAGATGGTGGTGCCAACAAAAATGTGAAAAGGCGTACTACATTCAACTGTTGTGGTATTAGTAATCCTCAAACAATTAATAATGAACTGCCTGAATCTTCTTTTGCACTCCTTGGAAATACTCGATCTATTCATGAAGAACTACCTGAATCTAGTTATGCACGTAGTCCAGGCACGTTATCTCTTCATTTTAATCAAAATACCTATCCTTCTCACTTCGTTTGATTATTTGGTACATGGTTTTCGCTAATGTTTAGGTGTGTCATTATTCTTTATTTTGTTAGGTGATGTCGCGTATTCATCTCGATTATGTTATTAACTGATAGAATTTATATTCTTATTTTGTTTAGCTTAACGAATGCCGAATCAGATGTACCTGTTAGTTATAGAGGTTATAGGTCGTTCAGATTATATGTTGAATGGATGGAATGGACTCGATATATTTCTATATTTATGTTAGTAATATTTTTAGATGATAGGTATTATTTATATACTCTTTTATCTAAACGGATCGAACGCTGAATTAGATGAAGCAGTTGTAACTTATATCAGTTATAGGTAGTTCAAATTATATGCTGAACGGATGTAATAAACTCATTCTGTTATGATTGATTTGTTCGTGATATTTAAGGTTTAGTTTAATTAATTTAAATGTCCGAACATGATGGAACTTGATGGATGATTTAACTGATGCAACTTTTACGTTTTCCAGGAGTGTAGTTGCTAGGTATAAATGTGATTAAATTTGATCACATGCTAAATTGGTTGTAGTAGATGTTAGTTAAATCAGTTATAGGTACATTGAATAAGTTGGTGAAACTTTATGCAGAACGGATGAACTCAGTTGTTAGTTAAATCAGTTATAAGTACATTGTAATCAGCTGTTAGTTAAATTATACGCGTAACAGATGAACATGATCTGTTTTTTAAAAATGCACTATATAGATGTTCAAAATACATAGACGATGTACACAGTTCCGCAAACATAGTTGCCCCGCCGCAACGCGCGGGGAATAAGCCAACTTGTTAGTACAACATGTGGCATTTTTTTCTAGAAATGCGACAAAGATATAAGTACAAGTCGACCCTTTATTTAATAAAAGTAGACGATAGAAATTATCCATTAAACTATGAAAATCTATATCTATACTACTTATAAAACGAAAACCACACTCTCTCTTCATTAAATGCCTAGAAAAATTAAGTAATACATAATCTAAAGCACAATGTACAATCCTTAAATGCAATATCCATCACAAAATTAACTATCTAACAAATACAAATATTAAAGCAAAATGTACAACATTTATTTCCTACATACATATGTTACAAGTATAAACTAATTAAAATACTATTTAATGTTACTTTTAAAATACCCCTAAAATGATAAATACATGTTATTATACACATTGTACAAAATAATAAATTATACAAAGCTTAACAGAATTTATATGCTAACAAGTTGATGGTAAATATGGTTTTGAAAACCGGACCAACGGCTTCAACCAAAAATCAGAGTCGACACTGATTTGGCTATCCAATAATATCCGTTCGAAAACGAAACGAAGAGGAACGGTCGAAACCGGTAAAAACAGGTGAATCGGGTCGGACTCAAATCATCTTTTTTATTTTGTCATTTTTTTGTTGGCGTATGAACTTTAATCACAGGTACCCGCCGCTGCAACGCGCGGGTACCCTGCTAGTATTATACAAAAGTTTTTTATGTTACATGAAAGTATATGTTGTTAGTACTCAAATAACGAAAGATTGCAAATGATTAAGCATTGAACTATGACTACCTGTGAATTTAAGGATGAGCAAGGGTCTGGAACCGGTGGAACTGGAACCGGAACCGATGAATCCGAGAACCGAATTTTGAAAAAAGTAGGAACCGAGAACCAAACCAAATATATTTTTTGAATCCGGTTCCGGTCCCAGTTCCCGTTCTTTGGGTCTACCCGAATATGAACCGTGTTAATACAAATAATGTCTAAAAATGTTATTTACATTTTTCGACCTCTCGATGTTTTGATAATAACAAAATGTGAAAACGTTTACAATAAAATTAAACGTTTATAAATTACTAATCGTAAAATTCCATTTCTAAGATTAATCACTTAAGGTATGGATAAACAAATCATTAAACATGATTAGTGATCAAGAAAATAATTTTTCTTTCCTAAACCTTACATTTTTACAAAACTGTTTTTACAGAAATATAAACTCAAAATAATTATTTATAAAAAAAATAGGCTTGTCCAAAGTTGAGGCCCAAAAAACTAAGTCAAAGTAGGAGTCCAATATCACGTCACTGTAGCTAGCACCGTAGCTACGGTGCTTAAGGTGAATAGTGAAATTCACATCTCCAATGAGTAAATATATATATAATGTAGACAGTGTAGAAACGAGCCAGGAGTGTGCATATACTTCAATACTTATGCATATACTAGATCACATTACTAGACCAAAGTTAGCCTAACTGGATTTTGGTACCCAACAATGTGGCACCGACCACATTCAGATATATAGAGTAATAAGACCATTAATATAACATACAATTACTAGGATGCATTATAATTAATGCGTGGCCCCGACCCGGGTGTATTTAATGCGCCGGATCTGACCCGTTTTTTTTAGTAAAAAAATTTGTTTTTTTCAAAATACCTCTCGTACTTTTTGAGTCATCGGTCTATTTTTTTATAAATAAAAGAATTATTTTTTTTTAAAATATTGTGTCGCACTTTTTGAGTCATCAAATCTTTTTTTTCATAACAACATTTTTGAGTCATCGGTCTGTTTTTTTATAAATAAAAAAATTTTGTTTTTATTTTCAAAATATATTTAATGCGTTGGGTGTCGACCCATTTTTTTAAGAAAAAAATATTCTTCTACTGACGAATTTGTTACCAAAGTGTTCTCTACTCTTCCACCTGATAGACACATATCTTCATTTACATTTTACTTTGTGTTGTTGTGTTAATTGGTGGTGTTGTTCTTTTCGCTGTAATATATGAATTGGTGTGATTGATTGTGTTGTCATTCCAGGGTATATATCTCGTGAGTGTATAAAGACTTTGTGAAGTTTACTAGCTAAGGATTTGGATCTCAACACCTCCTCGCTTAGTGTTGGAAAAGAAGTAGGCGTGTAAATGGTTTTTCTCCGCTAAAGGGGAGTTGTTCGTACATAGTGAAATTCTTGATGTGGAGTACTCGGGAGTGGAGTAGAACGAAGAGGTGCTTCGTTGCGAACCACTATAAATCCTTGGTGTCTGGTTTGATCATTTATTTCTCTATCTCATTAATGTTATTGTTTTATTAGTTCATTACATTAGGATAATATAGTTGTGATTATATTGTGGTGATTGAATGGTCATATAAAACTCGAATTCAAATTAATTTTAAGGCAAGTTTTTAAATGACCAATTAACCAGTAAATAGTCAATACCCCCTTCTTGTTTCCTTAATGGATATCAGGAGCAAGGTCACTCCAAGATTTTTAAAATATATTGTAGTTTTAAGCATGATCGATCTGATGGATCCACCATATTTTAGAAGGGGTGCGCAATTATGCAAAGAGACACATCACTTTTTAAAGTGATAGTTTCATTTATTAGAAAAATAGATTCGGACATGTTAAAATCATAGATCTTGATCTTTGGCATGTTTATTACAAATGGTGATTTTCAACCTATTATTCAAATCCAGAAACCAAACTGATAAGGTTGTCCCTTTGAAAAAACAAAACTGATGATTTAAAAAAAGGTTGACGTATAAATTGAAGCCAAAATGGTATGTAAATGCTTTGCCTAGGAAAATATATGACGAATTTTCATGTGCAATACGGCAAAAAGAAATTCGAGAAAACTTTGGTAATACCATTAATTAAGATAATAACCAACGTCAAAGATAATAAAATTGACCTTTTGGTTTCAACAATATGATACAATTTCTTCATTTTCTGAAGTACGAATCTATAAATTGGGTGCATTTGATAGTTTTAATATATTATTATTAGTCTTATAGCTCTTGATGAAGGTTACTATAGTCAAGAACTCGTAAAGGTAGTTTCTTAGGGCTCTACTCCTAAATGGAGGCAATGTCATGGCAATTGAAGAGTCGAAAAACTTAAACATTACTAATCTCTTGCTCATCAAGAAAAGATTCAAAATAGTCAAAAAAGCACAAAGTTAAAAGGAAATCTTCTTACTTTAAAGGACTAAGAAAAGAATCTAGTGATGAAAGAGTGTTGACTTCCAAAAAGTGATTACGAACAGTACGCCATGGCAGGTAGAGATTTAAGTTGTTCTTTAAAGAAAGAGGTAATTCAAGACAACCTCGGAATGACAAAGAGGACCTTTCAAAAGAAGCCGAGACGCAAAAATGAAAAAATTAAAAACAGGAATTAGTGATTTGATGCGGAGATCCATATCATCTTATTAGTGACTTTCCATAGCCACGAGAGACAAGAAACAAAGAGCATTTGTTGGAGGTTCTTGGAGTGATAGCGGTGAAGAGAATGATGAGAAGATCCAAGATGAGACATGTCTTGTAGCTCAAGCACTAAATGAGGTATGTTCTGAATCCTCCTACTTTAGTGATAAAAACTCATCAATTGAAGATTTAGATATAGACAACGAAAATGATAAATTATACAAAATGAGCTTAAAAATAATTACTCAGAATAAAAAGCTAAAAGCTATTAGAAAGAGTCTAGAAAATGAACTTAAAGAATTAAAAGATAAAATGTTCACACTCGAGAAAAACAAGGGAGTTGATCTCGATTGTGCAAAGTGTCATGTATATAAAATTGAGAATGAAAAGCTCAAGGATGAATCCACTAGATTAAACAAATTTAAAAAGAGTATACATTGCCTAAATGAAATGTTAAGTAATCAAAAACCCTCCGGTGATAAATTTGGTTTAGGGTTTAATTCATTTAAAGCATCATCTAGTGGAACTAAGGAAATACAATTTGAGAAGGCTCAGAAAAAGGCATGTTCTGATGGAGGTCCCATAATTATAGGCGGCCCCCTTAATGATCTGGCCGCCCCCAAAATAAATATTTGACCGCCACCAGTAATGTCAGAATCTGAGAAAACTATGTCTTTTCAAAAGTCCATTTTAGGTCCTAGACCAAAACACATAATTGTAAACAATGCCAAAGTTCCCGTTGGCAGTGACAACGAAGTCAAACAATTTTATAAGCCATTGTCAAAACCCGGAGTTGGATTTTCTAAACCTAATTTTAGGTCAAAAACTCCACCACCAAGAAGAGTACATAAAATTATTCTCGTCCCTAAAACACACACAACCAAAAAGACATGTTTCGTCAACAAAACCATCCTCATTGCTTTCCGTTAAGTTGGAACAATTTCATGTCAAGTTACTTGTCATGGGACAATTGTGTCCTCCATTCTCACATCCCAACCAATTGCATCAAATGCAAGGGATGTTTGGCACTAAAAACTTTAGACCCATGAGATATTGGAGACCAAATGTTTAAGTTATTGTCTTATATAAATAGATATGCCTTGGAGTTGATTTGGAGCCTAATGAATGGATCAAGGATAGCGGATGTTCCAAACATATGATGGGCAACTGAAAGCTCTTCTCTACTTACAAGGCATGCAATGGAGGTAACGTTATTTTTTGTAGTAATCTTCGCGGTAACATCATTGGCAAAGGTATGATTTCTAATGACCCTCTCAAGATAGATAATGTAGAACATATTGATAACTTAGGATTTAACTTGCTAAGTATAGGACAAATATGTGATAATCAGTGTAAAGTAACCTTCTCTGAACATGATAGTGAAATCACTAAGGATGGTAAAGTCATATGTAGAGGTATTAGGAAGAAAGGCTTATATGTGATGAAATTAGGAAATAAGCCAAAGGATCAAATTTGTCTAACAACGATTGATGAAAACTCCACCTTGTGGCATAGGAGATTAGGACATGCAAATATGCGTCTCATTCAATCGTTGGCCTCTAAGGATTTAGTTAGAAACTTACCTAAGCTTAAGTTTGATCAACACTTTTGTGATGCTTGCAAAATAGGAAAACAAGTCCACGCTGGTCACAAAGCTAAGAATGTAGTCTCAACGACTAGATGCTTAGAACTTCTCCATATGGATCTCTTTGGTCCATCCGCCGTATGGAGTTATGGAGGAAACTGTTACACCCTAGTCATAGTAGATGACTACTCTAGGTATACTTGGACTATATTCCTTAAGAATAAAACCAAAGCTTTTGATCAAATCAAAATATTTAATAAGAACCGACCACGGTAGAGAATTTGATAATGAAGTGCAATTTGGAGAGTTTTGTAATGCCAATGGTATTACTTATAACTTCTCGGATCCACGCACTCCTCAATCAAATGGCGTGGTCGAAAGGAAGAATAGGACACTTCAAGAAATGAGTAGGACTATGTTGAATGAGCAATCGTTACCACAAAATTTTGGTGTAACGCCGTAGATACTTCAACATACATTCTAAACCGAATCCTCATTAGAACACCTTATGAACTCTTAAGAGGTAGAAAACCCACACTAGATTATTTTAGAGTGTTTGGAAGCAAATGCTTCATTTTAAACACAAAAGACTACCTTTACCAAGTTTGACCCAAAGTCATACGAAGGTGTCTTTCTAGGTTATTCTTAAAATAGTAAAGCTTACATCATCCTAAACAAATACACTAGGAAAGTCGAAGAATCACTTAACGTGACATTCGATGAAACTCCTCCACCTTCTATGACATCACCCTCGGTAGATGATGACTTAAATGAGGAAGAAGTAATTAAGATCACCGAAAAGAAAAACCTAGAAAACAACATTTAGGATGAAACATTAGAAATTGATAAAATAGTCAATATTAAGGAATCTAGGAACAATCCTTTAGAAAATGTTATAGGAAACCTTAACCAAAGAATCCTTAGGTCACAAGCCCAAAACCAAAGAAACTTCTTTTGTTTTATATCAACTATAGAACCTAAGAATGTAAATGAAGCCTAAGGAGATGAAAGTTGGATTGTCGCTATGCAAGAAGAACTAAATCAATTCATTGCTAATGATGTTTGGGAGTTAGTTCCACAACCTAAGAATATGACAATTATAGGAACTAAGTGGGTATTTAGAAATAAGTTATACAAGAACGGTATTGTTTCTCGAAATAAGGCTAGGTTAGTTACTCAAGGCTACAACCAACAAGAGGGCATCGATTATGATGAAAATTATGCTCCGGTTGCTAGACTTGAGTCAATTAAAATACTATTAGCTTATGCTTGTGCCTTAGATTTTAAATTATTCCAAATGGATGTAAAAAGTGCATTCCTAAATGATTTTATCAATGAGAAGGTATACGTAGCACAACCTCTAGGATTCATTGATTTTGAAAAACCAGATCATGTTTATAAATTAAAGAAAGATTTATATGGTCTTAAAAAAGCATCCAAAGCTTGGTATGATAGATTAAAATCCTTCCTTATTAAGCATGAATATAAAATGGGAATGGTAGATAACACTCTTTTTACTAAGAAGAAAAGCTCAAATCTCATCATTGTTCAAATATATGTCGATGACATTATATTCAGTTTAACTTGTCAAAACATGTGTGATGAATTTGCCAAAATCATGCATGACGAGTTCGAGATGAGCATGATAGGTGAACTTAACTTCTTCCTTAGATTATAAATTAAACAAATGGAAGACGGTATATTCTTTAATCAATCTAAGTATATTAAAGAAATGCTTAAGAAATTTGGTCTAGAAGATTCTAAACTAATGAAAACACCAATGTCCTCCGATACTAAACTCATGAAAGATGAAGAGTGTGAGTCGGTAGATAGTACCAAGTATCCAGGCATGATAGGTAGTTTATTATACCTAATGGTAAGTAGGCCCGATATCATGTTTAGTGTCTGCCTTTGTGCCCGCTTTCAAGAGGATCCTAAAACCTCTCACCTTGAAGCGGTTAAGCGCATCTTTTGATTGATTAAAGGAACTACGCACTTAGGATTATGGTATCCTAAGGGGACTGGCATAAAGACCGTAGTATATTCCGACTCTGATCATGCGGGAGATTATGTGGACCAAAAGAGCACTAGCGGTATTTGTACGTTCGTAGGATGTTGTTTGACATCTTGGTTCTAGAAGAAACAAACCGCTCTTGTTATATCCACTACCGAAGCCAAATACGTAAGCGCCAGAAAGGCATGTCAACAAGCACTACGGATGAAACAAGCTCTCATCGACTACGGCGTACTACTCAATGACGTTCCCGTCATGTGTGACAACAAAGGTACGATTGAACTTAGAAAATAACTGGTGCAACACTCTCATATCAAACACATCAAAATACGTCACCACTTTCTTCGTGATAATGTCCAGAAAGGACATATCTCAATCGAAAAAGTGCCATCCGTCGACAACATTGCCGACATTCTTACTAAACCCCTTAAACGTGAACCGTTTAACTATCTACGTCTTAGTTTAGGAATGATGGAACACATTTCATAAATCATATAAGTCTGATTCTTATTCTTCTGTCTCGATTCTAGTCTGTGTTCCATTTCTTGTCATGACAACTTAAATACTTCATCCAAAGTACTTTAAGCATATTTAATTGGCGAAATGCAAATTAAAATGTCACTCCTCTTTGTAAAATTTTCATCAAAGTCAAGTCCAAAAACCCTCACTGAGGGCGGCCCCCATATAGGCGGCCCCCTAATATATTTGGGACCGCCAGGAATTAAGGGACCACCACCAGAAAAACACAAAATGGGACACTTTACCAAAAAAATTCAAAATTGAAAACAAACACTCCCTTACTTGCTGCCATTGACGAACTCAAACCAAAACCCACCAAAACTCAAAATCAACCACTAAAACTTCAAGTGAAGATCAAATCAACACTAATAATCAATCTTAATATCACAAAAATCATCAATTGTAAGTCATTTCATCTATTTTCTTTTGATTTGAGTCTCGGGTTCATGATGAAAATCAAAAATTGAAATTGGAGATTTTTTATTTTCTTTCAATTTTGTGCAATTAAGAGTAGTGAGATACAATATATAACTAATATGCTTCCTGTAGACATAGGATTTGCATACATTAGTAAGATCAAACGAATAATTGATTTTGAACCAAAACCCCAATTTTATTTTCAAATCACTCACGTTAGGAACATCATAAAATTGTTGTTATGCATTGTCAGTGCAACCTAAAAATGTTTTCAAATACATGCATAATGATCTCATGAACAAATTTCGAGATACATAATTCATATGTATTTTTCAACTTGTTTGGTTGAGCAAAATCAAACTAAAGAGCATTTGGGTTAACTCTTAGGATTTCATATTTAGGTCGAGTTAATCGTTACTCCATATTTGTTACATATAGGCACACACTAGAAACAATGCTCATAACATATTACATGTGAAAGAGTAATAAAATGTGATCTCATCTTCTTTTAGGAAATCATGCCTCGCAAATCTTTTAGAGATTACAAAAATACAAGACACTATATCACTATAATTTCACATGAATTATGTTCTCCAATAAGAGAAAAACTAAGAAATCTTGAACAACGTTACATTCAAGAGGGTCGGGTTATTTTTGATAACTTTACGAATCTAAACTATGTTCGGTCTTTGTTTGATTTTGTCGAGTTTGAGTGTCTTCTTGAAATCAATGAACAAGTGTGTCCTCGCTTTATTCTTGAGTCTTATAGTCAGTTTCGTTTGAGTTATTCTGACGAAGGTGAAATGTTTGTCGAGTTTGTGATTTAAAATCAACTATTTTCTTACTCTCTTGAGAATTTTGCTCAAATTCTTGGCGTTCCCTATGAAGGAGCGTGTGTCTTTACCGATAGATGGAGACTTGATGAGTTGGCATATGGTATCCCTTTGGATGGTCCATATCAAACCAACCCTCCTTCCATCGAGGAAATCATTTCGTCTATTCGAATTGATCGAGAAGGACACGTTCGTCGCATCCGTCATGAGAAAGAAATTAATGTTCTTGAATATCAAGTTCTAACTCGTGAAATTGAGCCAACTTTGAAACCTTTGGAAGAAGTTATTCAGGAAAATGTCTTCTGTCTGGGGGGTAACCGGGATCACATTCCCGCATGTCTTTGTTTTATGCTTTATTATGCATTACACTCTAAAAAAAATGCAGTCTTGCCTATTACATGGCGAAACGAATGGAGTGGGTCACTAAGCAAGCTAGGTTACTTCTACCATATGGTATGCTATTAACCCGCTTGTTTACATTCATCATGAATGAATATCCTGAGTTGAACAATGAGTCTTATGTCTTGTACGATCGTGTCATGACTCTTCTTGCTGCTCAACTAGAGCGAAAACCAAGAAGGGATCGTGGCATGAGAAGAGGCCGTCATTCCACTTCTTCTTCCGCCTTCGATCAACCATCCTTATTTCATCTCAATGATGATGATGACTATGGGAATGATGAAGGGACCTCGCGTGCAACCACTCCTTCCCCTGTTCGTTATGTCAATTCCTTAACCGATCAAGTTCCCTAAGTTTTTCAAAGCCCACCTAACATTGAACCTCACCTTGAACCATTTTACACCCGCCAAACCAAAATCATCAACCGTCAAGTCCAATTATGAGATAAGTAACGTGGTGGTCTTAGGTCAATCAGAAAGAGTCACAAAAGGTTGTGGAGGAACATGAAAAAGTAAGATATGAGGGAATTGCTTTAAGACATTATTATCTATACCGTTTAGTAATTTACTATGCTTAGATATTTGATCTTATGCCTCTTGCTAGAAACTTAGTACGGGCAACATCACTTGCCTTGGATGATTATTCGATTTTATCATCCTAAACCTATGCTTACATGCACCCTAATACACTTTGGTTATGTTTAATATATTATCCATGCTTATGAACTTGTCAATTTGTATGCTCTTTTGAATTGAATTTAGAATGCTTAGTCCTACATGTTTGATTGTTATGGCTTAGATGATTCATGTTGAAATAGAATTGACTGCAAAAATTGGAAAACATTTTCGTATAGGTATTACAGAAAAACTGGAAAAATTCCCTCACTCCAAAAACGGCCCCCTTAAATACTGGGCGGCCCCCCAATATATTTGGGACCGCCGGGTATTTATGGGACCGTCGTCAGAGGTCACGGATTTCTTCACTGTGACCTCCTAATTTTCTGAGCAGTTGACCACTATCTCATCTAGGCCTAGTTGATTTCTGCTTTTTGATAAACATATTTTGGAATCTAAAACTTCAAACCCATGCCTTTCTTATTCAGTCCTTCTTTTCCACCTTAAATCATGAACTTCTCCTATTCTCTTTATCATCTTCATCTTCCTCAACCAAACTGTACCATGAATTCCACAAATGCTTCTTCTTCAAACCTTCCAAGAAAATCAAATTAACCATAATCCCTCCTAGACAATTATTTGTCAACATCTCTAGTGATGAAGATGTCACCACCACACCTTCACCTACAACAACTTCTTCATCTCCAACTCCTCTAAATGCACCATCAAAAACTACATCCACTAATCAAACATCATCAAGTCAAGAAAACACATCTTCTTCCTTTCACTCAAAACTTCAAATTTCACCACCATCTTCACATGAACCAAATTCTCCTCATCATTTGAACCCTTTACTTGAGAACATCTTGGATGTTCCTCCTAGACCTTTGAACCCTCAACCACTTCAAAGTCATCCTTCCTTAGATATCGCACTTTCTTTGTCTCCAATTACTCCTCTTGATCACATTCATGACACTCCATCACCACCATCTCCACCACAACCTCAACCACCTATCATGGGTTATCCTCTTTTCTATAAATATCATGACTATCATGGATCAACTTGTATTTGTTGTTTCCACAACCGTAACCTCCATTTGAACCTTCAAGATGAAACGAACATTATGTTTACTCATCTCGAGTATCATATAACCACCCCCTTCTCAGCCCATTTTCCACCTCCACCATTGACTCCTTTCAAATGATTTAATAATGGAAAATCCAAAGGCATTTTGTTTAAAAAGTTATATCTATGAATCTTGAATCTTCTAGGACTAATGTATTTTTAGAATCATGTTCATCTATGCTTCAATATGCTTCATTATGTTATGATTATCTTATGTTTTATCTTCATATATTGTCTTACATGGCTATGTATGATCTTTTTAGATTTTGAATGAACTTTATTTATGAACTGTGGATTGTAGTGTTGAGATATTTTTCATGCTATGTTGGTTTGTACTTGTATTTCTAACCTTGTTTTGAAGTAAATAATTTAACGCAAGATCGATCCCTTGGTGCCCCAAACAAGGTTTAATCGTCGATTTCTTTCTCTCTACTACAACTCGATTATCAAACTTTTTGGATTCGACAAAAAGGGGGAGAAATAGAATTTAACTCATTAATAATTTATAAACTTCTATTTTTATACTAAATGAGTTTATGTTTTGTCATCATAAAAAATGGGGAGATTGTTAATACAAAAAATATCTAAAAACGTTGTTTTTATTTTTCGACCTCTCGGTGTTTTTATAATAACAAAATGTTTATAAATTACAAATCATAAAATTCCATTTCTAAGATTAATCACTTAAGGTATGGATAAACAAATCATTAAACATGATTAGTGATCAAGAAAATAATTTTTCTTTCCTAAATCTTACATTTTTACAAAAATATAAGCACAAAATAATTATTTATAAAAGAAATGTTTTATTAAATTAATTATTTTGAAATCAGATTTTCCCCCCAAAATGGAAGGTTCTAAAACAGATAACACCTTCCCCACAAAAAGACAAAAAGGGGAGCGTAGTCTATGGCGACCCCCTTATAGGCTTGGCAGCCCCCTTATATATAAGGGACCGCCGTCAGCAACGGCTATTTTTTTATCCCCTATAAATACTGAGCCACCCCATCTGAAAAATAGTACCTCTTGCCACGAATTTTCTCAGATTTATTTTTCTCTCTTCTTTCTTTCTTTCTAAAACACATATCTTGATCACTAACATACCTTGATCTTGTTTCAAGTGATTAATTCTTTTTTCCTCCCCTCTTCTTCTAATCAAGTGCAAGAGAAGAACAATCGTATTCTTCTACATATGATTTGTTATCAAGTGATCTCACTCTTCCTCCTCAAGATCACGTATCTTCATTACATTTACTTTGTGTTGGTGTGTAAATTGGATTGTGTGTTGATCCAATAGTGTAAATTATGTATTGGTGTGATTTGGATTATGTGTCAATCCAAGGGTATATATCTTGTGAGTGTATAAAGACTTAGTGAAGTCTTAGATTGGTTCTAGCTAAGATTAGGACTCGACATCTAGCTTAGTGTCGTAAAAGAAAGTAAGCGACATGTAAATGGTTTTTTCTGCCTAAAGGGAGCTTGTTGACATAGTGAAATCTCGAGTGGAGTACTCGGGGAGTGGAGTAGGAACGAAGAGGAGCTTCATTGCCGAACCACTATAAATCTTGGTGTCTTGGTTTGATAGTTTCTTTCTCTATCTCTTTATTGTTATTGTTTACTTAGTTCATTATATTAGATACTTTAGTTGTGATTCATATTGTTGATTGATTGACATATAACTCGAATCAAATAATTTTCTAAGCAAAGTTTTTAAAACGACCAATTAACCAGTAAACTATTCAACCCCCTCTTCTAGTTTCCTACAAACCGATATTTTAGAAAAGAAAAAAAAAACCTAATGCACTAATAAATTAAGCAAATAAAAAGCATAAAAATTGAATCATGATTGTATTTGTTTTAAAAGACAACTTACTGATAAAACTAAAAAGCCAAACAAATTGAATCATGATCAATATTTATTAACACAAACTCATGGTATATAACTATATTTTCATAGTTATACATGAATTAAACTAAAGTAGCAGTAGCTAATGACCGTCTCGTTAAATTACAAATAAAAAATCAAATATAAAACTTACCTCTATTGTTTTGATAATGATTTTAATAGATTAAAGCTTCTGGTTTAAGGTGTTTGGCTGTGTTTATAAAGTACGCTACTATGGTTTTTTATGGTACGTATAATATAGGATTAATTTCATAAATCACCCTACTATCATGATTAATTTCATATATACCGAAAGTGCAAGTATTGAATAAATAATGTACAATGTTTTTAATGCATGTTTGAGTATATATGAAATTTCAATCTAAAAAGAGGGGAGATATGAAATTACCCTAATTTATGTATGAGAAAAATTACATAATTTTAGAATAATTGGGTATCCGGTTCCGGAACCGAGAACCGGTGGAACCGAACCGAATCGACCTAAGATGTAACACCCCCAAAATGGGTGGCAGCGGAATAAGGATCCGGGGCATGTTACTTCAAGATCAACAGCACAAGATATATATAAGAACGACACAAAAGTCGTTTAAACTGATACATTGGATTTAAAAGATATATTACAAAAGCTTATAGCTTTACTTGTTCTTTGTTTCATGTTACAAAAGACAACATATATTTCCCAAAACATGATACATAAGTCTTTAACTGTACAATCCAAAACATTATCCAATGCATCCTTGGCATCTCGTGCCTAATGACCTCCTGAAAACATTGCTTAAAACATCAACAAAATTGTTGGTGAATTCATAGGTTAATGTATTTAAATTATGCAGGACCGCAAGACTTTCACGTGATGTTTACAACATATGCCAACAATCACAAAACCAGATTATTGTTGCACTAAGCTCATGACACCGAAGCTCAACCTATATTTGCTATTTTAGCAGTTATTTGCCCGTACAGATGTTGTAACCCGCAACATCCAAGTCCGACATGGTCAACGTTCGTTCCTAGTGATAGCTAATCACCCAAACGGGGAGGTTAATCCCAATAGATCTATTTATATCATTCGCGCTCACATAATGTAATTCACAACTACATCTATGCAATTAACAGTTCATGAATAATGGGCTCAGGAGGGTTATCGCTACTTAGGCAACACATAATCAATATACTTTCAACACTTGCGTCCAATTTATAAAACAAAGCATGTTCTCACCCCAAATAATAATAAATCAGTAAAACTGTAAAAAGTGGGGCTATGAACTCACCTTGAGTACAGATAGCTCAATTAATCTCAGATAAAACGTCACACAAGACGATAAATGCAACCTATTTAAATTAAGGCTGTATAAGTACTGAGTACTTTAATTAACATCGAATATAATCTTATAGTTGTTACATCATACTATCGTTCGGGCTATCATAATTAAAGAGGTCATGACATGACGTACGAGGAGTTATGACACTTTAAATCGTAAATCCAACAACTCGTCGATACGCCATCCGAAGAGGCCTCATTATGAAACTCCCTAGTAATATAGCACTTTGATAACCACTCAATATTCTATATAGCATAATCACCGACTAATCGTTTTAGTAAAATAATATTTATAAAGTGAAAACGTTTATAAATATACTTTTCGTAAAAATGACCTAATTTGGTCGTTTTAAGTCCGTTGCTCGCGTTTCTTACGTCCACGTCTTCATAGTAAGATGAGCGATAAAAATATTACATTTTCAAGTTTTTGATATTCTGTGATGAATAGTGCTTTTTACTGTTCAAAGTTTATAAAATTACTTTTATAAACTTTAATTATCGAAAACGTCGTAGTTTATTCATTATAGTTCCGTTTTTAGCGATTCTTTCGAGTACGATCTCAAAATTAAAAGTTATATCATATATTAGATGTTTTAAAAACATAACTTTCTGTAATGAGTAGTACTTTTTTTTATAAAAGTATTAAGTATCGTAAACTTGTAAATGGCGTATCTTTTTCGTTATTAATCGGTTTTTTGAGTTCTTTATGACCCATCGATCCTTGTGACATGTAGTATTTTATAAAAATCATAAAACATATATGTATTTTCGAATTACAAAATAGCCCCTAAGATATTTATTTCTAAAATGTGATTAAAACTT
>BQNB010000576.1:126844-166534 GCA_026074375.1 Tanacetum coccineum | reverse complement strand
TACATAGTCAGTTGTATTTATACATCTAGGCTATCATCCTTTATAGGTTGCAAAGATCCATTCAGATTAAGGAACCACAAACCCTAAAGATGAGAAATTGCAAGTATTTATAAGGTAAGAGCTAGGATTTAATGTTGGTTCATGTTGACAAGTCAACACACACTAACATGTGTGTGTGTGAGTGGTTCGGCCAAACAAGAGCAAAAGAGAGCCAAATGTGAGCCATTTTGTAGTTTAAGATTTAAATGGTTAGGTTTAGGTGATTAATAAGGTCAAGGGTCATAAAAATGTGTAAGTATTCACATGAGGATGTATTTAAAGATAAGTGTGCATGAGAGGGACGCTCTCATGTGTCACTTTCTCATCTTACATGAACACATGCATGGTAAAAACAAGAAAGATACCTTTCTAATTAATTTGAAGCTTGAATCCAAAATTTTGAAAGAGGAGGGGGGTAAATTTCAAAAAAAATTGATGTTAGGAAGGATAATGATTGATAACTTGGGTTTACGTGTAAAGGTGGTAAATTTCCGAGGTTTCATTTGACATAAAACGCTAAAAACGTAAAACGCACGTGAAAACGTAAAAATTATAAACGGAAGTGTACGTGGCCTACGTAACAATTTGAAATGATAAAATAATTCATATAACAAATATACTAATCTTAGTCCAGAGTCAGAACGCGTCCGGTGACGTTTTTCAGTTTTTACGCGGGATAACTTCCCGGTTTTAAGTCAAATTCAAACGTAACGTATAAAAGTCAAACGAATGTACGAAAAAGTCAAAGATGATGACATGGAAATTTACAGGGTGTGACATAAACTTGATATGTACCCGCTTTATCTGTCACACAGATCTACCATAATAAGGGACGGGTCTCCCTTAGGTGGATCCGTGGATACGCGAGTGGCTCAAAATGGCCAGCGTTCAATTTTGAGCACTTAGAGAGTTTGTTTTATTGTTTTGGCAATTGGAGTATCTTATATATGTTATAAGGAGTATGTGTTTAAATTTTCGGAGTCAAAGTCCAAGTTTTGAGCATAACGTGGAAGTTGTCGTGAATAACCTGATGGAATTTCAACAAAGTCGATCCTACTTGGAGTGTGTTAACTTTTAGCATGTTTTTTATCATTGCTAATAACATAAGCATTATGAAAATTTAGACGTAATACAGCATCGTCAACACAAGTGTGAGTTGTAATTCGATGATTATTCTTTTCGTGTTTTCAGTTGATTTCGTAATTTCATGTGATAACCACAAATGGTAGTATGTGTAGATTTAGAAAATATCTATGGTCATTTTATTGATATTTTCGTGATCTAATAAAATTCTAATCTCGATTATGTTCATGATCCGAAATTTGTAATTGGAACATATAATGAGAATAAGCAACTTTTGAATAATGATTAATTTCTTCATTAGATTTCCACTTACGATTATTTCTGGGAGGATTAAGGTTCACTTTCGATGATGAGTTCCATCATTGCTAATCCTAATCTTAAATAATTGAATAATTCACGTTTTAAAGGCTTAGTTAATATATCGGCTAAGTTATCTTAGGATGCAACTTTCTTGATAGAAATGTTGCCCTTTTGGACGTTGTCATAAAGGAAGTGGTGACGGATTTCTATATGTTTAGTCCTAGAGTGTTGAACGGGGTTTTTACTTAAGTTAATGGCGCCTTTATTGTCACACATGATCGGAATGTCATCGAGTCGTATGTCGTAGTCGATGAGAGCTTGTTTCATCCATAGTGCTTGTTGACATGCCTTTCCAGCGAAAACATATTCGGCTTCATTCATGGAGATAGAAAGGTTCGTTTATTTCTTAGAGAACCAAGATGTTAGACAATATAACACCTCATATTTTAGGTCATTGTATGACATTATGTAATTCATAATTTATTTTTAGGGTTTTACGCGTTTACTCTTAAACCGTAAACTTTAAGTTAAATCGCGTAAACTGAAAATGATCATACAATGTAAACGGGCATTAAACGATTAAATGTTTACATCAAGCAAGTGTTATATGATTATTATGAGGATAATTAATAACTTTGTTCATCTTATTTTTATCGGCTACGTAAAATGCTTACGTTTCGTAATAAAATGCGTTTAGGCATACCCGGAAGTTCTAAAACCTAACTACGCCTAAACGAATACCCACGATTATACCCAATACTCAAAATAATCAAAAATTACATCATATATATATATATATGCCGAAATTTAAAGGATAAAACCAAGAAGTTACAACTTGTAAATAATATCTAGATATTATAAAGATATTTAAGCAAGTACTCTTACACCTTTATCAACTTGATTTATTAACCATGAGCTAGGGTTAGAAAGTAACCATGGTTAAGTTAAGAAGATATTTTTACTATAAATACCCATGCATGCATAAGTAACTTTACCATAAACTCTTACATGCAAAATTCATTTTTCTTCTCTCTTTTATGCTCTAAAACCCACGGCTCATTTATCCCACACAAACAATTCATACAAAACTTTTATACAATCCATACATCTCTTTATACATCAATCCTAAGAGGTATTAAGTCATATTCAAGCCTTGGATCACCATTTGCAAGTATTAAGAAGAAAAAGTAAAGATTAGGGTTTTGGAAACCTAATCTAGGGTTATAAGCTTGAAAGCTTGGATTTAAGTCTAAACACGGGTTTAGCATTCATTTTACATCCTATACATCATCACTAAGGTCTTTCTAAATCCTTCATACTTTTAATTGTTGTGATTTTATGTGTTATATGTTATTTACGGCTAAATCACCACTAATGACTTTTAAATGTGTAAAATGGGTTTTTATTTGAGTTTATCAATTTATACACTTATTCTCATGTCCTAATGTTATAAATATCATGGAAAAATAGATCTATAAAGATGTTAACTTATGGTTTAAGTATAAACATGTTTAAGGACTAATTAGGGTTTTAAAGTTATCTAATGTAAATACAAATGAAAGTAATGAAAGTAAAAGGGTTGAACTTGTTGCAATGAATTTACAAGGACTAGGGATGATATTGGACTTTATTATAAGTACCACAAGTGTCAAATGTGTTTTTAAGAGTTTTTATAGTAAACTACTAAGTTAATAATACATAAAAACAAGGTTTTTATAAAGTTATACACCAAAATAATTAAGGGCTGTTGGAGTTCGACTTCAAGACAGTAGCTTTTGATATTTTAAAGTTATAATACGCCTCATGACGATTCCATAATGATAAGAAACTCGAAAAACCGATCTATAACGAAAAAGATACGTTAAAAACGAGTTTACGACTATAAATACTTTTATAAAACTATTTTTATAAAAGTTACTATTCATTACAGCAACTTTCATTTTTAAAACATCTAAAATATGATATAACTTTTAATTACGAGATCGTACTCGAAAGAATCGTTAAAAACGGAACTATAACGAATAAACTACGACATTTTCGATAATTAAAGTTTATAAAAGTAATTTTATAAACTATGAACAGTAAAAGTACTATTCATCAGCGGACCCAACTTTATAAAATATAATACCTCTTTTAATAACAAAAACGTACTCGAAGGAATCACTAAAATCGGGATTAAAACGAATAAGTTATTACGATTACAAGTTTACGCTAATTAAATACGAAAAGTATATTTATAAACGTTTTCACTTTATAAATATTATTTTACTAAAACGATTAGTCGATGATTATGCTATATAGAATATTGAGTGGTTATCAAAGTGCTATAATACTAGGGAGTTTCATAATGAGGCCTCTTCGGATGGCGTATCGACGAGTTGTTTTGATTTTTTTTTAACCGTAAATATTAAAGTGTCCTAACTCCCTCGTAACGTCATTCATGACACTCTTTAATAGATACCCGAATGATAGTACATGTACCATCTATAATATTATATTCAATGATAATTAAAATAAGTACTCGGTACTTATGACGACCTATATTTTAATTAGGTTGCCATTCGGGAATAATCGTGAAGAATTCCCACACTTGATATAAATTATCAAATCACTCACATTAGGTTGATTCATAGCTCCCACACTTTTTACAGGTTTACTGATTTGACTATTATTTGGGGTGGAAACATGCTTTGTTTTAACAAATTGACGCAAGTGATATTTTGCATGTGTGATTACATGTTTGCCTAAAGTAACTGCGAAAACCCAAGTTAGCCCATTATTTGAACTGTCATTGCATAGATGTAGTTGGAATTACATTATGTGACGTGAGAAAAAAAATGAATTTACTATATCTATTTGGGAAACGACCTCCCCGTTCGGGTGACTAGCTATCACCGAGAACGAACGTTATAGCATGTCGAATGAGGGATGTTTCGGGTTAGAACATCATCACGGGCTGAGTAGCAATATTTTGCGAACAAGACTGTCGAGCTTCGGTGTCATGAGCTTAGTGTAAATGTAATCATATTTTAGTGATTGATTTGCATATGTTGTACATCCAGGGAAAGTCTTTGCGTCCTGCATATTTTAACCATAAACCTAATGAATTCACCAACATTTTTGTTGACGTTTTAAGCAATGTTTTCAGGAGGTCAATAGCACGAGTGCCAAGAGCATTGGGTACGTTTTGGATTGCACGCTTAAAGACTTTTGTATCATATTTTGGGAAATCTATGTCATCTTTTGTAATATTAAACATGGAACAAGTGAAGCTATAAGCTTTTGTAATATGTCTTTTAATTAAATCCAATGTATCAATTTAAACGACTTTTTGTGTCGTTCTTATATATATCTTGTGTTGTTGATCTTGAAGTAACATGCCCCGGATCCTTATTCCGCTGCGACCCATTTTGGGGGTGTTACAACTTCACGACGGTGTGGTCTTGGTGAAGAGGTGTGGATATTTCTTCTTGAATTGGTCTTCACGCTCCCACGTGAACTCAGGACCTCTCTTGGAGTTCCATCGAACTTTGACCAATGGGATCCGACTTCGCTTCAACCGTTTAACTTCACGGCCCACTATTTCTACCGGTTCCTCAACAAAATGGAGTTTGTCGTCCAAATTAAGTCCATCCAACGGAACGGCTAATGGTTCGTCGGCATGACACTTTTTCAGATTAGATACATGAAACGTATTATGAACTCTGCTCAACTCTTCTGGAAGTTCAAGCTTGTAAGCAACTTCTCCAACCCTTTCTATCACCTTAAAAGGTCCAACATACCTAGGGTTTAACTTCCCCCGTTTGCCAAAACGCACGACCCCTTTCCAAGGTGAGACTTTAAGCATAACTTTATCCCCGACTTGGAATTCCATTGGTTTACGCTTCAAGTCAGCGTAACTCTTCTGTCGATCACGAGCGGCTTGCATCCTTTGCTTGATCTGAATGATTTTCTTAGTGGTCTCTTGAATTAGTTCTGGACCGAGTATTTGAGCTTCTCCAACTTCAGTCCAACAAATAGGTGAACAACATTTTTGACCATAAAGTACTTCCAATGGTGCGGCCTTGATGCTGGCATGATAGCTATTGTTATATGAGAAACTTCGCTAATGCAAATGGTTTTAACCCAACCCTTTCTAAGTCCATCGCACAAGCACGCAGCATATCCACGAAGTTTGAATGGTCCTCTCGCTTTGCCCTCTGTTTGTGATGGTACGCATACCTTATCCAAATTTGTACACCAAAGCGTTCTGAAGTGACATCTAGAAATTTGATGCGAATCTCGGTCACGATCACACAAAAACAAAAAAGAAAAAAATTTAAACAGGAATTCCATGTCTCCGTGACCACCTCCTTTAGGACATTCGTGCAAGTTTATCCAAAGGATCAGTCTCTCCTCATCGGTGTAAAGATCGCAGACTTAGTGAGTCGGTCAACTTTCACCCAAATTGGTGTCCCATAGCCTTGAGACGTCTTAGAAGCTTCATTGACAAAATCCAATAGTGATGTTGTCCCACTTCCATTCGGTATCTTGGGTTTTGGCACCAACAATCCTGAGGGCCTTTGTGTTCGGACTTGACCTTAGCACAGGCATAACACGTGTTAACATAAGTGGCTATGTCGCTTTCATGTTTGGCCACCAATAGAGCTTCTTCAAGTCTTGTACATTTTGTCGGAACCCGATGAAAAGAGTATTTTGATTGTGGATCGGCATGATTATAGTCCCGAAAATCCCCATAACAAGGTAGCCAACTTCTGCCATTGAGGCACAGGGTTCCATCCGTACGTGGTTCCAACTTTTGTTCTCTAATTGCTTCTGGAAATTTAGCAGTTCAATCAACATTCCCCATCGTCTTCACACTTATGTATCTCTGGTTTTCGCAGCTCGGTCTGAAGCATTTAAGATCTGTTTGGGAAGATCCAAGCTAATAGTCATAACCAAGGCGCGAACTCTTAACGGTGTTCCCCCATCGTTCTTTTCATGCCATCAAAGCATCAGCAACGACATTTGCTTTCCCCGGGTGATAACGAATATCGCAATCGTAATCACATAGCAACTCTAACCATCGGCGTTGCCTCATGTTCAACTCTTTTTGATCTAAAATGTGTTGCAAACCTACTTGTGAACGGTGAACACCGTACACTTATTCATATAAATAATGTCTCCAAACTTGAAGCGAACAACCACTGCTCCAAGTTCCAAATCATAAGTTGTATAGTTCTTCTCATGAATTTTTAACTGGCGTGATGCATAAGAAATCACTTTTTCTCTTTGCATCAATACAACCCCAACCTTCTTTCAAGCGTCACATATGCGATGAATATCTTCGCTTCTTTCAGGTAATGCAAGGATTGGTGCACTGCACAACTTTTGCTTCAACAGTTGAAAAGCTGCTTCTTGTTTATCGCCCCACTCAAACTTGACCTTCTTTTGAGTAAGCTTAGTCATTGGTTTGGCGATCTTTGAAAACCCTTCAATGAATCTTCGGTAATACCCAGCAAGACCTAAAAATTGACGAATCTCCGTTGGTGACTTAGGAGATGTCCAATCTTTGATGGATTCAATCTTGGCTGGATCCACATAAATTCCTTCACTATTGATCACCTGACCGAGGAACTGTACCTTAGGAATCCAAAATTCACATTTGGAAAACTTGGCATACAACTCTTCCTTCTTAAAACCAAAAAATTATTTTTTTTTTCCCTAAGATTTGCTTAAGGTGTTTTTCATGTTCTTCCTTGTTCTTCGAATATATCAGAATATCGTCAATAAAGACAATCACGAATTTATCCAGATATGGTTTGCATACCCGATTCATAAGGTCCATGAATACGGCAGGTGCGTTTGTCAAACCAAACGGCATAACTTGAAATTCGTAATGGCCATAACGAGTTCTGAAGGCAGTCTTCGGAATGTCTTCTTCTCGAACCCTTAATTGGTGATAACCTGTCTTAAGTTAATCTTCGAGTATGAACACTCACCCTTGAGCTGATCAAATAGATCATCAATTCTTGGGAGCGGATAACGGTTCTTCACCGTTAGTTTATTCAATTCCCGGTAATCAATGCACATCCGGAATGACCCGTCTTTCTTCTTGACAAACAAGACCGAAGCTCCCCCAGGGAACGAACTAGTCCTTATAAAGCCTTGTCTGATAGCTATTTCAGTTGCTCAGATACTCCACATTTTAAAGGCGCCAATCGATAAGGTGCCCGTGCTACCGGTGCAGCACCAGGTACCAAATCAATTTGAAACTCCACTTGTCGAGTCGGAGGAAGACCCGACAAGTCTTCAGGAAATACTTCAGGAAAGTCTTGAACTATTGGTACGTCCTCAAGTCGCTTCTTCTCCGACTTGTCTTCAAACTCTTTGTAGTAACATGTTCCAGAAAGATAGGAAACCCTTTTTCCACGTACTTCTGCGTTTTAGTGCACGAAATGATGTTTAATCGTGTCACCTTTCCCTGGGTACTTCCATCACCGTGTATGATTAAGGTTTTATTTTTCCAAGGAAAACGAACAATCTTCTCGGCACACATAATGAACGCTTGGTATTTTGCCAACCAATCCATACCGATTATAGCACCAAAACTACCAAGTTCTACAGGCATTAAGATACGTTGAATGTGGTAGAAGTTAATGTGCAACCTTAATATAGTGTTAACCCATTATCCTCCCGTCAGCTAGTTCGACATCATAATAGTGATCTAGTAATGCGTGATGTCAATTTGGGAGACAAAATGCAGTAGAACACAGAAAAAAAAAAAAAAACTTCGATCGGCACCCGTATCAAATAAGATATAGCATAGCGGTTGATAGAAGAAATGTACCCGCAATGACTTGTCCTGGATTTGCCCCCCCGCATTCCAAACCACATACACCTTCGCTGGAGCCCTGTCATTCCCAGCTTGATACCACGGTTCCTTTGTTGTTCTTCATTCTTGGACATTCCTTTTTGAAGTGTCCCTGAGCTCCGCACTCAAAACAAGTAGGTTTCTGACCTGATCCGGTGCCCTTCTGGTTGTTAATGTTGTTGGCATTTCCCGTACCCCTACAGTCACGGGCGATGTGACCATATTTGTTGCATTTATAGCACTTTGGAGCACACGGACCGTCATGGTGGTAATTGCACTTTGAGCATAGGGGTCTAGATCCCCCATATGGTTTCTTATCACCCGATCCAGCAGTGTATGCCCTGCCGGTGTTTTGCCTCTTGTTTTGTTGTTGTTGTTGGTTCTGATTGCTTCGAGAAGTATTTTCAGACTTCCTCTTATTTTCAGCTTGTCTCTCTGCAATGGTACTGACTCTCTTGTCCATCAATTCTGTGGCCATTTCAAGAGCCTCTTGCATTGTCTTTGGCTTTGAAGCCACGATGTTTCCATGGATCATGTCGGGCAATCCCCCGACATACCTTTCAATTTTATCCGCCTCCTCAGGGAACATTCTAACACACAGTAGTGCTAGCTCTTGAAAACGTTGGTTGTACTTGACCACATCAGTACCTATTACTTTTAAGTTCCACAATTCCGCCTCAAGCTTCTTCATTTCGTTACGTGGACAATATTTGTCGGTCATCTTCTTCCTTAGATCGACCCAAGTCATTGAATAGGCAACATCATGAGTAACAGTCATAACATGGGAATTCCACCATGTTAGAGCACTTGCTAAAAGAGTACAAGTAGAGAACTTGACCTGGTTTTCCACCGAGCAGTTGCTTATTCGGAAGACAGTCTCCATTCTTTCAAACCATTGGGTTAACTCAACCACTCCCTCGGTGCCCTTGAAATACAGAGGTTTGCACTTCATGAAATCCTGGTAAGTGCACTCTCGAGCAACGCGTTCAGATCCCCTGACACCCGTTCCTGAAGTATGGCTGTCAATGCCATTCCTGGTTGCGTCACGTGCGGCCAAAACGGCACTGACACCTTGGTCTATCATAGCTTGGAGTTGGGCATTGGTGACCGTAGTGGTTGTGGTTGCTGTTGGGGCTGGTGTTGTTGTTGTGGCCGGTGTTGACCTTGTGGCTCTTTTTGGTGCCATTTTCTTTAATCACAAGAAAATACAATATCCGTTAGATTTCAATAAAATACCTAACCATGACATTACATATCTCATGATAAATAAAGTAGATCACATCACACATGAAATTGTTACCACTGAATGTAATTAACAATGATAAAACCAACCTGACATACAATACATCATAAATTAGATTCTAAACATTACATAAATACCACATTCCATATATAACTGGAAATATACATGATCTGTTTGGTACACAATGATTCCCTATCGCTAGGTTACCAAATGAAAATCAACCTAGAGCCCTACTAGCCGGGAGTTACCCGTAATACTTAGTAGGCTATACAGGATAGCTAATCAGAAATAAAAGATCTATACAAGATAGCTAACCAAAACAAAAGATCTATACCGCCTGCTAGCTGGGAGTAACCCATAAAAACTTAACAGACTGCATAGTAGCTACAATCATAACCAAAGTCTAGGAACTGCTACCAGTGTCCTCTAATGTGTCAACGCGTGCTCCAGCCTCCAGGGCCTGGGTACGCATGATATGCTGAACAACAAGATCATCTGCAGCCTGACGCTGCCACTCGTGGCGACGCACCTCAGTCTCTAACACTGTAACTCGTGCCTCTAATGCCCTGCAGTAAGCTTCAGACCTAGCCAAGTCCTGACGGGTCTGAATACTCTCTTGCTCGTAAGCAAGTCTCTCTCTCCTCAATACCTCAATCTCAGCTCTCACAGCTGCACGATCCTTCTGGGCATCGTGATGTCGTGAGTAAAACTCCGAACTCTCTCTACTGCGAACATCTACCTGGTAACTGACCCTCATGTTGACCATCTCTAAGGCGGTCATCATCCTCCTCTCAGTATCTCGAAACCTGGTCTCCATAGTGTCTACAAGACTATGATCGACTCTATGGGCCATAGTGGGTCCTGGCTGTCTCGCAGCAGCAGCAGCAGAACTCTCTCCAACCTCACACCCAGGTCTGGGAGTAGTAAGTAGTAGTCTCTTCCGAGGCGGCGTGTCAGCCTCGGGAATATCAGCTCTGCGGCTAGTAGATGGTGCAGGTAGTGGTATAGGTAACAATGGTGGGGTCCCTGATGGGTGTAGTGAATGATAGTAGGCTGATGCTACATCTCTCATCTCAACCTCGAGTGCTCTAGGACTAAGAGGTCGAATACGTGGAGATAAAAAGAATGGTGGTAGTAGAGGTGTAGGTGCCTCATCCTCAGCTGGCACTAAGTCCTCAGGATGCTCAGGCTCCGGAATGTACACTGGTACATGGTCCTCAGGTACATACTCTGTTAGAACGTTGTGCTAGCTCCACACAACTGTCGGGCAGCCTCCTCGTAAGGAAACCACAGATGGAAAACTCCCAAGATCGTTGCCTCAGAGTGCACAAATATAGGAACAGGCCAGAATCAGCTGACATACTACGTACCAGCATAAAAACTTATGAGTATATATATACGACTCTTAAGTAATATAAGAAAAATATTAACCCCCCGTATATCATTATGATGCATCAATTCCCTACCTAATGCAACAAAATAGTGTGGTCCCCATATAAACCCTTTTTATGTATGCAATGTTTGAAAACTGTTAAAGTCCATCAAAACATTGCCCAGGTTCTCTATAACCTTGGCATCAGATACCCAATCTGATAACACCCCCAATTATCGTCGCAGCGGATAAGGGTCCGGGCGTGTACTTCAAGATCAATAGCACAATATATATAAGAAACGACACAAAGTCGTTTTAAAATGAACATTGGATTTAATCGAAAGACTTAATACAAAAGCATATTGCTTACTAGTTCAATTTTGAATAGTACAAAGTTTGACAATACATTTCCCAAAATAAGATGCACCTAAAACTTTAAGCGTGCAATCCAAAAAGTACCCAATGGCATCCCTGGCCATCCATGCCTATTGATCTCTCCTGAAAACATTGCTTAAAAAACGTCAACAAAAATTGTTGTGAATTCATAGGTTTGATAAATCATAATATGCAGGACCGCAAGACTTTTCCGTGATAATGCAACACATGCATACATCAAAACTAGATTAGATTTACACTAAGCTCATGACACTGAAGCTCGACAATCTTTCTTGCAATTAAACTATATATTGCAATTTTTACGCCCATGCCGGAATGTCTAACCCTTAAAAATCCAAAATGTCGACATGCTCATAAACGTTCGTTCACGGGAAAGCTAGTCACCCGAACGGGGAGGTCGTTTCCCGAATAGATCTATTAAATAACATTCGCGCTCACATAATGTAATTCCCAACTACATCTATGCAATTGACAGTTCATGATAATGGGCTTAACTTGGGTTATCGCTACTTAGGCAAACATGTAATCAATACTTGCGTCTAATTTATAAAACAAAGCATGTTTCCACCCCATAATTATAAATCATTGAAATCGTAAAAATGTGGGGCTATGAACTCACCTTGAGTTCTGATAATCCAAATATCGCAGATAAAGCGTCACGTAAAAGATCGAATGCAACCTAAATATTTTTTTTTTTTTTTTTTTTTTTTTTTTTTTTTTTTTTTTTTTTTTTTTTAAAATTATCATAGGTCGTATAAGTACCGAGTACTTAAATATAATCTTATAGTTGTTACATCGTACTATCGTTCGGGCTATCATAATTTAAGAGGTCATGACATGACGTTCGAGGAGTTAGGATACTTTAAATCGTAAATCCAACAACTCGTCGATACGCCATCCGAAGAGGCCTCATTATGAAACTCCCTAGTAAAAGAGTACTCTGTTAACTCACATATATAATTCTATATATTCCATCACGCACTAATGTTTGGTAAAATACGTTTATAATAAGTAAAAACGTTTATAATTATCGTTTTAGTAAAACTAGCATAACTTGCGTTTTAAGCCCGATTTTGACGTTTCTTATCCCATCTTTTCGTATTAGGACGAGTTATCATAATTTGACATTTTCGATATTTTAAACTCTCTGGTGAACATTAACTTTTACTGTTCACATCAGACGTGACTTTTATTAAAATCGTATTCGTCGTCGTAAAACCCGTAAATGTCGTATTTTATTCCGTTATAAGCTCCGTTTTTTATAAAAACGATTCTTTCAAGACGTTCTCGTTTTTGAAAGTTCTAATATATTTTATGAGGTTTACAAAAATATAACTTTCTGTCATGAATAGTAACTTTTATAAAAATAGTTTTATAAAAGTTTTAATTGTCGTAAACTCGCGAAATTCATAACTCATTCGTTATTAATTGAAAAATTACGATTCTTATCATTTTGGAATCCTAAAAATATGTATTATTTATTAAAAATACTAAACTAGCTGTTTGATATAAATTTTATAAAAATTATTTTATAAACTCCGTTTAATTAACGTATAACTCGTTTTTAACGTAACTTTTTCGTTATTAATCCGTTTAACAAGTTTCTTACCTTTTCGGAATCGTCGTGAATTGTATTATCTTATAAAAATATAAAATCCTCTGTTTGAAATTCGAAAACCTACTGACCCTATATGATCTTTTATATAATTTATTTATATAATATGTTTTATATACTTTTCAACCTCCCAATTTACCACAAGTCTTTTATAATTATATATATCATATGTTATACATATAATAATGTCCATAAGTTCATATTTGTCCAAGATCATCAAGATCACAAGTTATTAACTTTACATGAAATCATAAACTTTCTAAATTATCTTTTAATTACAAGTTTATATATGAACTTTTTATGCTTAAACCGAGATTGTACAAGACTTATATATTCTTTATTTCTTGATATTACCAACATCATAATATGTGAGAAAGTGTACAAAATCATAATCACAAGAAAAATTATATTTTTCATGTTCAAAAGTATTCCTAATGGTGATTTCACTATATAGCACATCATAAACATAAAAACTCATAAACTAAAAGCATAAAGGTTTAAAATAGACCTTATGATGTATGATGATGATGAGAAACAAATGCTAAACCCGTGTTTAGCCTTAAAACCCAAGCTTGCACTTAAGAAAACCCTTGTTTCCAAATAAAAACCCTAATCTTGATTTCTTGCTTCAATACTTGTAAATAATTAATCAAGGCTTCAAAATACTTTGAGGTATCTTAGATATGATATGAGAGTGTATGTAAATAGGTTATAAAAATTTTGTATGGATTGTTAAAGGGGTGTATGTTTGCCGAAGCTTATATGTGAGCTAAAGGGAGTATTGGTTTGATTTTTGTAAAGTGTTTTTGCTTGTATGAGTTTTCCTACTAGT
This sequence comes from Tanacetum coccineum, assembly GCA_026074375.1. NCBI lineage: Eukaryota > Viridiplantae > Streptophyta > Magnoliopsida > Asterales > Asteraceae > Tanacetum > Tanacetum coccineum. The sequence continues at coordinate 152,801 of BQNB010000576.1, read as the reverse complement.
AGATACATGTATATATGGTATAGGATTAGTCAAGGAAACATGGTAAGGTCTAAGGGATGGTCTAGGTCATGGTCTTGGTCAAATAGACAAGGTATGGGTAGGCTTTAATGAGGTATGTTGCACATTTGACCAAAGTGGAAGAGTTTTCTTACATTACTTGAATCAATGGCCATCATTTTCGGCAATAAGAAGATATATGTGGTGTTGTTGACTAATTTTTATGTATTGGGTATAAATGTGGGTATTTGTTGAAGCGTAGAAAAGTTTTGGTGGTTCCGGGAGTGCCTAAACGCAATTTATCGCGAAACGTATACACTTTACGTATCCGATAAAAATAAAATGAACAAAGTTAATAATTATTCTCAAAATAATTATATAACCCTTGCTTGATGTAAACATTTAATTGATTGATGCCCGTTTACATTGAACGCTAATTTTTAGCTTACGCAATTTAGACTTAATTTATGAACCCGAAGATGAAGTATTCTTTGTTTCCATTTTAACGTGAATTATGAAGTGTAAAAGTTGTTGGATCTTAAGTGGATATGATGTGATTGAAGTTGTGGTTTTGAATGCAATTCACGTTCACGGGATTTTACACGTCTATGATTAAAACCGATAAGTGAATTAACGGGATTTTACAAAATCAATAGACAAACCGTGAATGAATAATCGATTGATGTTAATGTGTGTTTGTTGAATGATTAGTCCTTTTAAGTCCTTTGTTTTTTGTTTGATTTGATGTTTTGTTATGTTTAGACAATGATTAATAGATTCCTAAATTTGGTCATGTACCACCTGATGCGCGGATCGACCTTGAGACAAAATGCAATGATCAAAACGCAATGTTTTCAATTAGGTTTTCAAAACAAGGGTTTTCAATGGACAAAACGCAGTGTCTTTAGTCAAAACGCAGTGAGACAAAACACAATGATCAAAAGCAACCTTGAGACAAAACGCAATGATCAAAACGCAACCTTGAGACAAAACGCAATGATTTGTTAAGATTTGGGCAGCATAACGTTTAGATTTGCTATATAAATGGTCTTCAATGAGGCAAAACGCAGTCTTCAATAAGCAAAACGCAATGACCAAAACGCAGTGACCAAAACGCAGTCTTCAATAATCAAAACGCAATGACCAAAACGCAGTGACCAAAACGCAGTCTTCAATAATCAAAACGCAATGACCAAAACGCAGTGACCAAAACGCAGTCTTCAATAATCAAAACGCAATGACCAAAACGCAATGACCAAAACGCAGTCTTCAATAATCAAAACGCAATGACCAAAACGCAATGACCAAAACGCAGTCTTCAATAATCAAAACGCAATGACCAAAACGCAGTGACCAAAACGCAGTGACCAAAACGCAGTCTTCAATAATCAAAACGCAATGACCAAAACGCAGTCTTCAATAATCAAAACGCAATCAAGAACACCCCTTCAGTGAGTCAAAACGCAGCCAAGAAAAAATCATCAACCATTCTTGAAAGCCACGAAATGATGTTAAAACCACTTAGTAATGATGCAAGGGATAGTTCTAAGCCCGAAAGTACAAATCTTTAACACTCAGTTGTACCCTTGTTTTTTTCATCTCAAAATTACACGATGTCTTCTATGGATTCGTGATCAATGCTTGACCTTGGTGGCTGATCTTCTCTTCTAAAATTCGTCTTAAATGAGTATGGTATAAAGAATATGATATTGCACACTGAAAACTCGTTTTTGAGTCTTCTATTTATAGTGTTTGAAAAAGAATTGATACGCCGTATCTGGCAAGGTCGATACGGCGTATTGGGCTGGATTCCTTGGAGTGCGTGCTACGTTCTCAATCAATTAGTGATATCTTTCCCAATTTACTTTATTTACTATATCTTCGAATAGTTATCTTTATGGATATGGCGTATGTAAATTGAAGGGATACGCTGTATTGGGAATTGGTCAAACGCGTTTTATTGTGAAGTCTTGGCGCTGATACGCCGTATCTCTTTAGTTGGATACGGCGTATTGGTCAGAAATCAGCAATCTTCAAATATCTTTGTTTTAGCTCCAAATTATGCGCCTTTTAGCTTGTCTTCACAAAACACTCCTGAATTACTGTGTTTATCAACTTTAAAGCAATTATGTACCAAATAATGTAATAATTATATAAAAGTGGGCAAAATAGATGGGATAAATGATAAAATAAAGATACGTTATTTGATGTCATCAAATATCCCCCTGCTTGAATCCTACTTGTCCTCATGAAGACTTAGAAAAGTTTTTGTTTATGAAAATGTACCCCAGCCGAAGTTGAGGATTTTCTGTTTAAGTATTGTTTTGTCCTAATCGCCTGTACATAACCAAGATCCTCACAAAATATGGAAATGAAAACACTCAGATCACTCAACTAATATAGGGTGCAACATTTAATTGGTACACTCAATTGCTCGGTCATGATTAGTTTTTTACCATAGGCTTGGTAAGGATACATATCTCCACCGCTAAATCTAAGGAGAAATAAGTCAAAAGATGAATTGGGTTAAGAAGGCTTAGGGTTGATCATTCAACAGTCTTTCACCATAAGTACCACACCAACAAGGCAGCTGTATTATACATACACAGCTGTATAGACATATACAATCCGATCACATCCCTGTTCATGTTTAAACAGTGGTTAGGATGAAGAATGATATAGGGTAGGGAGCTTCTAACTTTCATCGAAAGTCATCATCCAACAAGGCAGCTGAGACATGCATACATGGCTGTAACGACGGAATAGACATGCATGCTCGTACAAGTCCTCGTTCGAGTGGACACTAAGGTTAGTTTCTAGGAAAGGGAAGTAAAATAGGTGTTAAACAAAATTTATGAAACAAATAGATTAAGCCAACAAATAAGGTATGGTTGCTAGTAACTTTCCTCCGACCGTTCCATGACAAAGACTCGAACATATTGACAAACGCCTCGATCATAGAAATGACAAAGACAACCTAAGTTGGCATCCCCATAACGGTCAACTTCCCTTACATCCTGCTCTTTACATACTTTTACAGAATAAGTGGTGATATCGGCCACTTTTTACAAGACTTTACATCGTTGATTTGTGTAACGTATCAACGAATAATCGATCCTTCTAAGTAATTCCTTCGGTATAAACTTTTTTTGAACCGACTATTTTTCTTCCTTCTCTTTTTTTAAAACATCATAAATCTCAGTTTAATTCTACCATCTTCACTATCATAATTCGACCGGATAATCTTTTCCTTGTAACACTTTTACTTCGGACATGATTCATAATCGTAAAAGTAGCAAAACTTACGAGCTACATATTTTTCCCATTGCATTGTGCAATTTTCCAACCATTACAGAGATAAAAAAAATTCACTTTGACACAGGAAATACAAGACTTTACACGAAAGCAACTAGCAACATTGATTAAAGTAGGCTTAATCTACACGGAAGGCTAAAGTGCAAAGGTGTAACGAAATATATAATATGGTGTAGAAAAAGAAAGGAATGGCTCAACAGGTTGTTCTAGAAAAACTTACTCTAAAAATGAGAGTAAACAAAGGGTTACATCGGAGTTAACTAACTAGTGTAGTTAGTTAAACATGTTCCCCCATCTAAATCCATAGTACTCATCATTGCGGTCTCGAGTGGTATACCAGGCCAAGTTCTAAAGTCCACTACATCACCGGCACACTCATATTTTTGTGGAATTTTTAGTAAGCAATTGGAAATAGAATAGGCTTAATTCTCACAATATATATCAAGGGTTATAGTGCGCTAGGTAATGTAACTAGTGATTTTTACAAAAGTCATGCTAATTTTTTTTAAATTTGGCCTATTTTTAAGCACTTTGCATATTATTTTGTAAAAAAGAAGACAAGTACGTTCTAATTCTCCATCCCCTTACTTAAATTATACAACTACCTCGTTGTATAGATAGAATAATTAAATAATAAGGGAAAATAAAATTAGAACGAAAAACTCCCTGATGTTTTGCTCATGATAATTCTCTAAGATGAGTTCTTGAGAAAAAAGTGTGTTGACTAGGGCTTTAGAATGCCCGGATAAATTCAACACATGTCTTTTTCAGAATATACCATATCATAGTTTCATCAAGGTCCTACATAAAAGATTAGAAGACAAGTGCAACTTTTATCTCGCTACAATGGTACAAGAAAACAATTAAACACACAACTGTACAGGGATCAATACGCCGTATCCCAAACCCTAGGATACACCATATGGTTCCTATAAAAAGAATTAAATACTAGAAATTAAATATTAAGTTTTAAAACTGATAACGTCATGACACATCTATACGCCGTATCCAGAGGGTTTTGATACGCCGTATAGAGTGTCTGGGAAGACAGACTCGTGCAACAAACAATTAAAATGTGACAAACAATTAAAATGACCGGGTTGTCTCTCGGGAAGCACTTTTGTTTACAGAAAAGTCTTTAAGTTAGACTTGCCCCAATTTAATCCCATCCTTATAAAACAATTTGGGGTCGAACGGGATGCCAAATGGCACATATAAATTCTTAATAAGATTTAATAGCATCCCGTTGATAATATAATTACAAGTCATGATATTAAAATTTAATTCCTTGATAAAAATTTTAGTTTTGAAAAATTTATTAGATGTATCATGACTTGTTTCCAAAAGCTTATTTGACCCATGTGCATAGGCACCATCATCGGTATTTATTACATCAGGTAATGGTTTGACAGATAAATCCCCCGAAGAGTGTTCAATATCGATTTTATCATCATCATTGTCCTCATCCGATTTTGAATCATCAGGATAAATTACGTTAAAAGAAAATAGATCATTAAAGTATAAAACGTTTTGTTCCTCTTCATCACATTCGGACAATGATGTTTCATCTTTCAAATTAAATTCATCGATATGTTGAGGACTTACAGTAGGTTCAGTTAAGAAATCTGATTTAGACGTTAGAGCATCATTGTAAACAATGGCTGGAAATTCATTCTCAAAATCTTTAAAGAAGTCTAAATCATCAAAACAACTGACCGTAGGCTCGGGTGGTGGAAGTGAAAGCATATTGACTTTGTCATTATTATTTTCCAAATCTGTTTTCAAATCATCGACAGAAATTATTTTATAGGAAAATGAATTTTTGTCATAAATCACCATGTAATCTTCATCGTCGGATTCGTCAAAACGATATTCTAAAGTCATTTTTATTGTCGTTAAGAGGACTTACTGTGGTTTCACATGAGAGTGCTTCTTCAGATGTTAACTTATCACTAAAGACTATAGTTAGGAATTCGGTTTCAACGGATTTGAGGTCGTGAACGTCTTCATCATACCAGATCTTACCATACTTAGCAGTTTCCCAGTTAAACACCTTACCACATTTTCAAGCCTTTTCTTCCTCAAGCCTGATATACTCATCCATAGTAATGTTAGGGTCATCCATTTTTACCTATAATAAATTTACTAGGAAAGAAAAATGTTAAATAGCTTAATACGCCGTATACAGTGAACTGAATATGCCGTATTGATGATAGAGTCGAATACGTTGTATTGGTTTGAAAAAATTTATACGCCGTATCCAAGAAAATGAATATGCCGTATTGAGTATTTGACTCAGAAGGTTACAACAAATTGTAATAATGCACACAAACACACAATATGCAAAATATACAATGCAAAAATCAAACACCCAAAACAAACACACAAATATGCAAATTAATCTAAACTAAACTAAAACACAAATAAATAAGAATTAAATAACTTCACTCCTAGGCAACGGTGGCAAAAACCTGATGTGTTGTCGTGTAAGGTCAATTATTTAATTATCAAGTTTTAAATTTATATTTAGCAGACAAACCTAAAACAACACTTTAACGAGCAGTGTACCCGGTCAAGATGGAGTTGCACGGTAAGTAGGGTGTCAAACACTAAGAGTGAAACATTAATCCTAAATTCTGTTAGTATTTTAATTAGTTCTAATTAGTCTATTTACTGGTTAAACCTATGATATATACGTTGTCTAATGATATGGGGGGTTTTCAGCCTGAGAGACTGGCACAGGTTTGGTTATGACAAATATCAATTCAATAAACAATAAACACAAAAGAAGAAAATTAGAAGATTGGAAAAGCGGTACAAGCCAAATGATAGAAAACTGTATTAGCCATATTAAATCCAGTTCAATGTTGGTTTGTTTGTTTTAGTGCAATGATTTACTTATCTCGAAGCGGCATATCATTCTTAAGACTTAGGCGGGACATCATCCTAAGACCTAGACACGATTAATCCTCTCACAATTAACGCATCCGCATAAAGCATCATTTAGTTTAATTATAATCTATCTTAGGGAATCAAAGCAGTGGTGATCCTGTTAAAACCCTAGCCTAACGGGACTTTACCCACTTATTGTTTGACGGTGTTTTATATACTGGTAGTCCACTATTCAAATCTTTATCAGTTAATTAAGAGCATGATTGTTGAAACATAAACGGGTCACCTACCGGTCCAACTAAGCTCATAATTCAAAGACAAAGACAGAACGTTATTTGTGATCCTATTGGTCCAGAAATACAAAACACGATATGGAGAGCTATCCCGGTATCTAGATTACTTAGTCCGTATCACTAGATCCAGTTGAATGATAGGTCGCATATTCAAACACATAAACAAGTATGAGGTGATAAACATAATTAAACAATCAATGATAAATTAAGAAATCAATTTTAAAACAAACCAAACATTGAACTTTCATTAAGATGGCTAATACCCGAGGGTATTAGCCCACAACCATTGTAATTATACAAGCGTAATCAAACAATGAAAATCGAACGATTAAGAGAGTAAAAATTACACGATGTCTTCTATGGATTCGTGATCAATGCTTGACCTTGGTGGCTGATCTTCTCTTCTAAAATTCGTCTTTAATGAGTATGGTATAAAGAATATGATATTGCACACTAAAAACTTGTTTTTGAGTCTTCTATTTATAGTGTCTGAAAAAGACTCGATACGCCGTATCTGGCAAGGTCGATACGGCGTATTGGGCTGGATTCCTTGGAGTGCGCGCTACGTTCTCAATCAATTAGTGATATCTTTCCCAATTTACTTGATTTACTGTATCTTCGAATAGTTATCTTCATGGATACGGCGTATGTAAACATAAGGGATACGCCGTATTAGGAATTGGTCAAACGCGTTTTCTTATGAAGTCTTGGCGCTGTTACGCCGTATCTCTTTAGTTGGATACGACATATTGGTTAGAAATCAGCAATCGTCAAATATCTTCGTTTTAGCTCAAAATTATGCGCCTTTTAGCTTGTCTTTACAAAACACTCCTGAATTACTGGGTTTATTAACTTTAAAGCAATTAAGTACCAAATAATGCAATAATTATATAAAAGTAGGTAAAACAGATGGGATAAATAATATAATAAAGTGACATTATTTGATGTCATCAATGCTCTAAGCAGAAAGGAACGAGCCAAGCCTCTCAGGGTTAGATCCTTAAGTGATGACCATTAATTTAAAGTTTCAAACCTACCACCACAGATTCATGAGGCATAAGTAGAAGTCTCAATAAAGAGAACGTTAAGGAGGATAACCTTTATGGTATGGATAAGGAGTTTGAGAATCGTCTTGATGGAACTCTTTGCATTAGGAGCAGGAGTTGGTTACCACGCTTTAAAGACTTAAGAGAATTAACCAAGCATGAGTCACACAAATCTAACTATTTCTTCCACCTGGATCGGATAAGATGTATCATAATCTTAAGCAGTTGCACTAATGGCCCGACATGGAAACAAGCATCGCTACCTATGTTAGTAAGTGCTTGACATGTTTGAAGAAGAGGGACGATAATCAAAAGCCATCCTGTTTACTTGTACAGCCATAAATACCCCATTGGATATGGGAAAATATAGACATGGATTTTATCACATGGCTACCAAAGACAACAAGCAGTTACGACATGATTTGGGTAATTGATCATCAAAAGAATTATGATGAAGTGAGATGCAAACCCTTAGAAAATTAAGTTGGAGGTAAAGTCATGTTGAAGGTATTGCCTTGGGAAGGAGTGATACGTTTTAGCAAACGGGGAAAGCTATAACCGCGTTATATTGGACCCTTTAAAATTATTGCTAAAGTTGGAACTGTCGCTATTCAATTCGAACTACTGGAAGTACTAAGCCTAGTTCATAGTAGTGTTTACGTGTCAATCTTGAAGAAATGCATATCCGACGAAACACTTGCTATCCCATTGGATAAAATCTAAATCGAGGACAAGCTCTACTTCATAGAAGAACCCATTGAAATCATAGACCATAAGGTCAAGCGTCTAAAACAAATCCGTATCCCAATTGTTAAAGTGCGATGGAACTCTAGGAGAGGTCCTGAGTTCACTTGGGAACGTGAAGATCAAATGCAGAAGGAGTATCCTCATCTCTTCACCAACTCCGCACCCGTGGCAGATGTTACGTCTTAAGCTTTGAGGACAAAGCTCTTTTAACGAGGAAAGGTTGTAACACCCCGTAAATTTCTGACTAATATTTTAACCGTTTCCGTTCAGTATTTTAAATTTTATAAGTTACGTGTAATTTTTACGTTTAACCGGGAAGTTTCCCCGTGTATATCTGAGAATCATTACCGAAAGCATTCTGGGTTGCTATTTACCGTAGTCTTTCGATAGTTTTCACGTTTTTACGTTTCAAGTTTATATTTAAAATTTTAAAATTTTTTGTAATGTTTTTACGCGTTTTTCAGTGTTTTCATATTCCATGAATAACTAGTAGCTTTTGAGTGTACATGCATACAATGGAAATAAATCACCACCTTGCATGAGCACCCTTAAATTTTAGAGATCTAATTGGTCCCCCTAGCCCTCCCCTCTTTGCGTCAAACCCCACACAACACACACATAGGATCCATTTTGAATTCTTGTCTACATACATTTCATTCCATCTCTCATTTCTCACAACTACACACACAAGATTTATTTTCGTGTTCTCTCTTTTCCTCTCCTTCACAACCGAAGAATAAATACCCCTTGTAAACCCCTTCATATTTTGATTTTGATCAAAAACATTTGAAGATAAAGTGTGTTGGTTTGGTTTATTTGTTATTCGGGTAGTTTTAAAACAACATTTGGGTTGTAACTAGTCACTAATCACCTTCTAACTATCATCTCTTGTAAGTAATCATCTCTTCATAATACTTGTACCTTTGATATCCTTATAATGCATAAACAAAGGTTGTACAAACGTTTTATAAAAATCCAAAAAGGGGTTTTGTTAAAAAATCATAAACCTGAAAGGGTTTAGTTTTGGTTTAAAAATATATAAAAGGGAAACAAAAGGGTGTTTGTTTTAGCTTTTTGTGCATTCGGCTTATTGTTCTTTACTTATTTCATTGCTTATTTCATGAAGGGAATGTAGACTTGAGCTTATTCGGCTTAGTGAATAAGCCCAACATGCATAACAGGCTTAATAAGCCACGTCCCATGAACAAAGACCAAACCGTGAGCTTAAGTAATAAGCCACATGGTTCGGCTTATTTTTATTAGCTTATAAATGGCTTATTGATAGCTTATTTATGAACCAATAGCTAATTTGAAACCTTTTTGGCTTATCGGGCTTAACTAATGAGCCCGGATGAGCTAAAGGGTTTCGGCCCAACACTTGAGCCCAAACCGTGGCTTAAAGCCCATGATTCAGCTTATTGGGTTGTTGTCTTTGCTTATTTGAGCTTATTAATAGCTTATTAGTGAGTCAAGTTCTTATTTCGTTAACGGGTTTGTGGGGTTGAATAGTTTACCGCTTTTTAATTTAAGGTTTTAAAGTGTTTGTAAAAAATTTAGATTCGACTTTATGTGAATTCAATACTTGCACAATATAAACAATATACCTATCTAAACAATTAATAAGATAGTATGAGAAAGTAATGCAAGACAAGAGATAAGAGTAAGAACAATCAAACCATAACGCAAGGATTTATAGTGGTTCGGCAACGAAGCACCTCTTCGCCATACTCCACTCCCCGAGCACCTAACTCGAGAGTTTTCTTCACTATGTCAACAAGCTCCCTTATGGAGGATAAAACCGTACACAACGTTGCTTACACCGATTTACGAAACAAAGCTAAATGTCGAGTTCTAATCTTAGCTAGAACCAATCTATCACAACACAGCTTCACGATTTGTTCACGACTTCACAACTTCACGACTTCTTCACAACTTCAAGACTTCTTCACAACACTACTTATATCACAACTATCTAGCACTACTTGGTAAGATCACCACGATCTAACTATACTTACAAAGATCGCCAAGATCTAGCAACTACACAACTTTACAAGATTTACAAAAGATTTACAAGTTATGATATGAATGCAATAAGATTGCAACAACACACAAAGGTGTAATACTTCTTCACTTGATGATGGAAGTATTCTTCTCTTGCACTTGAGGAATTGAGCTTGGATCACTTGGAAACAAAGCTTTATGATTAAATGATCAAAGGATTTTAGAGAGGATATGTGGGCTGTTTTGGGCAGAAAGAATGAGTGCAAAAGGTGAGAAAATAGTGGGGAAAAGTCCAGTATTTATAGGACAAACTGGGGGAGCGTCTACCTAGGGGCGGTCCCCTTAAATAGGTGGGCGGTCCCCTTAAAATTAAGGGGGCCGCCCGTGTATTTAAGGGGGCCGCCCTAGACTAGGGCCTCCCCAGTTTGTCTTTTGTGTAGGGGGTGTTTTGAACTTTTTCTAGCCGTTTTAGCCGAAAATTTGATTTCCAAAATGTTTATTTTGAATAAAACATTTCTTTTAATTGCTAAAAATGTTTTGTAATGTTTTATAAAATATGTTTTACAACATTTAAAAAGTTTGAGGATGGAATAAAAATTTCTTAATGAATCATAAAACATAAGCATTGTATTTATTCATACCTTTAAGTGATATATAGTATCGAAATGAAAATTTCACTAATTTAGACTTGTTTTATGTTTATTTTACATTTAACGTTTTATTATATGTTTTGTGATTATCTAAAACAAAAGACGTGAAAAAATTAATAAGTTTTTAGCCATTATATTTTGTCAACAATCTACCCCTTTTTGTGATTACAAAATTTTAAACTCATTAAAGTAAAATTATTTTTAAACCAGTATGTTAGTGAGTTTTCATGACCATTTCTCCCCCTTTTGTAAATCAAAAGACACGTCGAAATTACTATTAGATCGACGGAATAATTCTCCCCTTGATGTGTGCTCCCCTTCGTTCGAGGGCACCAAGGAATCAAGCTATGATTTCTTGGCTACAAAAACGAGTTAGAACAATACAAATATTTCTAACATGTAGCAAGAAAAGGAAAAATATGACAAGTCAAACATCAAGCAAAATAAGCTCCATTCATAGACAAATGGTGTGTTGAACAACCACAACAAACATAAAATTGAAAACAAATATGCTTTAGAAGCATATTAATACATCATAAAAGAAAATCCTAAATACCAAGAAGGATTTATTGAACTTGCTGCGACACAAATACAGGGTTGACGGATTAGATGTTTGTAGCATATTATGAAGTTAGTTGGTTGTTGATGAGATTTTGAGCGGCGGAGGTTGTGGAAGTAATCTCTTGAACTCTATGAGGGGATTGGACTAGTGAGGGAGGAATTCAATCCAATTGATATCCTCACTTAAAGCAAGGAATTGTTTTTGGGTGAAGATGCAACAAGAGAAATACCCAACATGGGTTTTCAACTGTTCATGTTGAAGAGTGTGTAGTAAGGTTTAGAGATAATGTGAAGAGGAATGTTGGATGTTGTTGAGAGAGATGCATGGCTAAGATAGGTTTGATAGGTCTTATAGTTGATTAATATCATCAACTAGGCTTTCTCTACTTGGAGATGGAGGTGATGTGTGTAAGTTTTAGTCGTTGTCCACTTTGATGTGGAACTTAATGTGAGTTTTCATGTAAGTTATGGGCAGATGGAAGTGAGGATGTGAGTAGAACTTGTTAGTGATTGGGAGTGTCCTAAAGTGAAGAGAATTTGGTGTCACTTTTGAGAATGACGTTTAGTGAGGAGTACCATGTGAATTGAAGGAGATGGGAAATAGAGGGTATGATGAGACACCTTGTGGTGATGTGTAGTGTCTTCGATGAAAGGATTTGTGTAATTGCCATGATTGGGGTGATTTATTCCATTAGAGGTTGGATATGAGAGAGTGAGTGGATTTGGCATTGCTTATGGTCAGTTACATAGAGCCTTGGATGTGTACAAGGTTTAGTTTCTTCCTCTAACTTGGGTTCGACACTCATTTTGACTACCCTTGATGTTTGGATGTGGGTTTGCGTTTAGGAGATTCATTGGTGAGATGATTGTATATTGATGGATGATAATTTAATTATAGTGGTGAAATGTTTAAAATAAAAGAACATTTAAAGGAACAAATCCAAGAAATGTTTATGAATTTTAGGCAAACGTAGCTAAGTCTAGAGGGTATCTGGTTAAAGGGAGGTGAAAATACTATTTTTACCCGTTTTGCCTATGTCCGGTTCCCCTTATATTAAGGGCCGCCCGTAAGAATAAAGGGGCCGCCGACTGGCATTTCCCAGATTTCCCCCAAATATTTGATTTTTCCTCAAAATATATGTGAGGTTGTGTTTGTGGTTAATTGCAGCAAGTCCATCCCTTTAATGGCTATAAGATTTTATAGCAACATAGCACTTAAGCATTCAACATTCAACAAATTTAGACAAGAGTAGTGATAACCTATTTTCAACATAATTTTGGCACACAATTACTCATATAGAATTGAAGAAATACGGTGAAGAACATATGAAATAGTAACTAGATATAATACATAAAGAATTTTCCTTGATAAGGGGGTTAAGTTAAAAACAACCAAACTTTATGCATATCCCTAGTGTGTGCCTAAGTGCGACAAATGGTGTAGCGATTATTTCGACACTAAGACATGTAAAACCTAAGAAATAATCAGTGCTCATGTATTAATTTTGCTCAACCAAGATTGTTCGAATATATATTAGATAATATACTTTGTCGAACAAGTAAGAGACCACTTAATGCAATATAATAAAAATAGTTTTAGGCAATCTGAATAATTATGAAAAATTAATTTATCATGTGCACCTTAGTTTTATAAAGACTTTTTTGGAAAATAATAGATTGTAATATATAGTAAAAATTGTATCAATATGAGATAATGCAATTGGATAGGAGAATTTATAAAATTTTGCCTTATAGACTTATACAAGCTTGTGATTATGTGTAAGAATAGAAAGAGTCCCAGACACAGAGTAGAAGAAAAATCAAAAAAAAAAAAATTTGTCATGGTCATGTGGGTACCCCTTAAATTAAGGGAGCCACCCTTTATGAATTAAGGAAGCAACCCCCTGTTAAAAAAATTTTCTTAGATTTTGACAATGGTTCAATGATGATACATTTCTTTATTAGCTGAAAACTTAATCAATTTTTTCCAATTATTCCGAGAACCTAGACGTAAGTATTAAAAGCGTCACGTTTAAGGTTTAGTTAGAATATCGGCTAATGTAGGCTTCCGATTTGAGACCTTTTCATATAGATAATTTCCTTTTTAACATTATCGCGAAGGAAGTGATGGCGAATTCAATGTGTTTGTTCGTAATGTGAACGGGAATTCTATTTAAAGTCATAGCCCCATTGTATCACACTTAAATTGGAATGTCATCTAACCTGAACGCCATATCTAGAAGCTTGTTTCATCCATAGAGCTTTTGTACATGCCAAATCTGCGCTTACGTATTCCGCTTCGGATAGGAGAGGAAAATAGCGTTGGTGTAACACCCCCAAATGGTCCCGCAACAGAATAAGAATCCGGAGCGTACTTCATAATAACATTGCACAAGACATGATAAGAACGACAACTAAACGTTTATTTCTGAAATGATACATTGGATTTAAATAAAGTAAATGTCACAAAAAGCTCAACGACTAACGTGATCCATTACTTAAAAGTGCAAAATTTTTCTACATGACAAATATTCCCAAATATGGTGATGCACGTAAGATCTTTAAAGGAAGATGCATTCCACAATGTAGAACCACCAATTTTATCCTTGTTTCTTGTACCTTATTAAACCTAATAAAAACATGCTTAAACGTCCAACATAAAGTTTGTGAATTCATAGTTTTTGATATCTGTATGAAAGTCCGGACTCAAGGATTTCCCCATGATAAATATCACAAAATGCCATTACGCTTTCCTCACTCTCTGCTCATGACACGAAGCCAGACAATATATGAAAACAATATAAATTATTTCCCACATTGCCCCATCATGATGTCTCAAACCCGAAACATCCCAAATTCGACATGCTATAACGTTCGTTCCCGGTGATAGCTAATCACCTGAACGGGGAGGTCAATCCCAAATAGATCTATTTATAACACTCGCGCTTCCAAACCAGAAATTAACAGTTCATGATACCGGGCATATTGGGTTCAAGCTACTTAGGCAAAATATAAATCTATAATAAAAATCGTCCACTTTCTTCCAATTATAAACAAAGCATGTGTCTCACCTCACAACTGATAATCGTCACAATACCCGAATGCAACTAAATAATTATAGGTCGTATAAGTACTAAGTACTATGAATAACTAACACCACATATAAATCCTTTATACTCAATTCCCCCCCCCACCCTTCCCCCCCTCCCCCCCCCCCCTTTTGTTTTGTAATTTAGAAATCATGTTATAGGTAAAAACGTTATAATTATTCGTTTTTAGTTAAATAAATCGTAACTTCCCTTTTAAAATCCGTCTTCGCGGTTCTTACGTCTACGTCTTTCGTATTAACAGATTATATAAAAATATGACATTTTTATATTTTAAGACCTTCTGATGAATAGTACTTTACTGTTCATGACGTTTTATAAATTTTAAATTGTCATAAACTCGTAAACGTAATAACTTATTCGTTTTAATCTCGATTTTAGCGATTCCTTCGAGCACGTCTTTGTAATTGAAAATGCGTTTCAAAATTTTCACAATATACATTTGGGTTACATTTGGGTCTGCTGATGAATAGTAAATTTTACTGTTCATAGTTTATAAAATTACTTTTATAAACTTTCATTATCGTAAACGTCGTATTTTATTCGTTTTAGCTCCGTTTTTAGTAATTCTTTCGAGCACGTTCTCGCAATTTAATGTTCTATTTATTTATGATGTTTTTCTAAAAATAAAATCCCTGATGAACAGTAACTTTTTATAAAATAATTTATATAAAAGTATTAATTATCGTAAAACTTGTAATTAGCGTATCTCCTTCGTTATAAATCGGTTTTTCGAGTTCTTTATATGTTTACGATCCTTGTAGTATGTAGTATTTTTATAAAATATAAAATCCATGGCTTAAATTTCGAACCAAAACAGCCCCTAAATATCTTGTATATAATTAATTATATACACTTGTTTTATATACTTTTTCAACTTTATAAAATACCACAAATCTTCCAATACTCTTTATATACTATGTATTACATATAATAGTGTCCATAGGTCCAAAGTTTGTCCAAAAGTCCAAGTTAACAAGTCCTTAACATTGTTTTTAAATCACAACTTTCTTAAGTAAACTTTTAATTACAAGTTTATACTTATACTTTTTACACTTAAATCAACATGACACAATACTTATATTTCCATTATTCCATGATATTACCAACCACATAACATGTGAATAAGTGTACAAAACCATAATCACAAGTAAAAATATATTTTACATGTTTAAAAGTGCCCTAAATGGTGATTTTGCTACATAGAACTTATATACACATAAAATGATAAATGTAAAGTTATTAAGGGTTTTAGATAACCTTAGTGAGATGTAATATAGTAACCAATAATATCTAAACCCTTGTTTAGATATTTACCCAAGGTTTTCAAGACTTGAAAACCCTAATCCTTCCAAGAACCCTAGCTTCCTTTTCTTTGTTTTGATCCTTGTAAAGGCTTAACCAAGCCTTTAAACTTCCTTAGAATATCTTAGATATAGTGTAGGTATGTTTATAAATGTGTTAAATGAAAATGGTATGGATGGTTTGTTGTTTTCTTTTTGGGATGTGGCTAGACAAAGGAAAAGAGAGAATTGTGTTTGATTTTTACCAAGTGAAATGGATGTGTGTGATATGTATCTAGTTTTCCACTTCCTTATATGCTACTTAGACTAGTCAAGTTTACTATTAGAAATGGTCAAGATTCAAAGGGACCATAGGGAGGGTTTTAGGGAAGAATGTTGGTCAAACCAACATGTCCTAGCTTAACCTTAATGAGTATAAGTTGTACAAAGGACCTAGCTAGTAAAAATGTGTGCTCCATGTCCCCTAAGACTTAATATACAAGAAAATAATGAAAGAAAAAGAGCTAGTTGATGTCTTAGATATTTTGTGTAAATATCATGCATTACTTGAAGTTTAAATGTATAAAGGTTAAGTGTAGATGTATAACTTGTAAAGTGTATGTCTTGGTTTGGTTCCCTTATGTAGAATTTGGCCAATATGATGAATGTGGGTGAAGTTTTATAAAACTTTGAGTATTGGGTATAAAAATGAGTATTTGTTGAAGCGTAGATATGTTTTGGTGGTTCCGAGAATGCCTAAACATATTTTACCGCGAAACGTAAACACTTTATGTAACCAATAAAATGTGCAAAGTTAATAATTATCCTCTAAATAATTATCTAGCATTTGCTTGATGTAAACATTTAATTGTTTGATGCCCGTTTATATTGAACGATAATTTTTAGCTTACGCGGTTTAACTTAACGATTACGATTAAAAGCAAACGCGTACAATACTAAAAATAAATAGTGAATTTATTGACATCGTAAATGACCCTAAAACACGGGGTGTTATAGTCTTCCCCCGTTAAATGAGCCTTGTCCTCAAGGCTTAAGACGCGGCACTTGACGACGGTGCGGCCTTTGCGAATAGGTGCGGATACTTCTTTCGAAATTGATCTTTACGTTCCCACGTGAACTCGGGACCTCTTTTAGAGTTCCATCTAACCTTGAAAATTGGGACACGGATTTGCCTTAACCGTTTGACTTCTTAATCCATGATTTCTATAGGTTCTTCCACAAAATGAAGCTTGTCATCAACGTGGAGTCCTTCCAATAGAACGACTAATGGATCGTCAGAATAACACTTCTTTAAGTTGGTTACATGAAACGTGTTATGAACCCTGCTTAGCTCCTGTGGAAGCTCAAGCTTGTAAGAAATGGCTCCAACCTTTTCCAACACCTTGAAAGGTCCAACATATCTGAGGTTTAGCTTCCCCCGTTTGCCAAAACGTGCTACTCCTTTCTAAGGCGAAACCTTAAGCATCACTCTATCTCCAACTTCTGCTTCGGTATATCCTTCCTGATCATACCTCCTACATCTTCGTGTTTGAGATTCTCTGGTTTCTGTGCTCCAGTCTGAGCATTCAATATTTGTTTAGGAAGATCCAAGCCAATAGTCGTAACTAAGGCTCGAACACTTAATGGTTTAATCTGCTCTTTCCTGCTTAATGTATCAGTAACAACATTTGCTTTCCCCAGATGATAACGAATTTATATCTATGATGGTGTCGTAACTACTAAGCTCTATGGTACTACGTAGACGTTGAAAATGGTGTATTTGTGTATTCCTTAATGACAAGTAAACTTGTTAGTGGATCGTCCTAGTGTGACTAGGAATGCGTCTTGACTTTTTGACCTAGCATTTGGTGTAAGATAATGCCAACTCTATGCGGTAAAGAGGTGTAAGGGTTGACTTAGTCGTTATGATTACTAATTTGATTCCTCGTGATAGGCATGTTTTATGGATACGCACACAAAACTAAATAAAAAATTGTTTCTTGACAAGGAGTTTTAAGGTGACTACTCTCAGCATGGCATGGTCCTTCCTGAATTATACATAGGTGATCAGGCTATGTATATTTGAGGACTAACAATGCAATACTCATTTTCATCAAAATAGTGTTATGATTTCATGATATTTGTGAAAGTAGTTTGCAAGAGTAAATAAGTAATGTAAGTTAATCTTGATGAAATTTTCATAACACGATGATTTGATAGATAGTGGGTTTCATTGTTTTCCCTCTAAGATACAACATGGTTTTCTTGATACTACAACTTCCAATACAAGCTAATACATAATTCCTAAAATACGGTGTTTATGGGTGACGTCTGAGCTGACTGGTGACTAACTCCTGGAGCTTCCTGAAGTTCTCTCTGTCTTGTTGCTGTGACTCCTAAACTGAAGCCAACTGTCGCTCCATCTCCATACGAGCCCTTTTCTCTTGGCTACGAGTAATCTTCTTGATTGCCTCCATAGTCTTAATCCTAGCACGCAATGAAGCATTATTTGCCTCAGCAATGGCTACCCTAAATCTTAGAGCCGTCAGCTCCTCCTGCATGGGCACTCCTAATAAATGCTCCTGTATGCCTCGTATAGCCTCCCCGTGTTGGGTTTGTGTCCTCACAATGGCCGCCGCAGGAAAAGAAATTGCAGCGACGGGCTCTGGGTGAATGATAACTACCCTGATATCGATCGGGTCTCCAAGGTTCTCCTCAGCTGAGACGGGAATAGTAGGTGCATTCATAATATGTGCACGCAAGAGTTTATATAAATCGTCTTTATATGAAACCATGCAAGATACGTGCAGTATGGATGATAAATGTGATGTAAGGTGGTGTATGGTAAAAATAAATATGCACTAATAGTATAAATAAATGATGGTAAGATATCATATTTGATAGTTTAATGTTTTTAGGTAGCATTTAAGACCTACGAGCTTATAGTACTACCTTACCTTAAGAAATGTTCTAGTATTTATATGATTAATCCTTATATAAATAATTGTAGAGTAATTGTGAAAGAATGTAAACTTATCTTTGTATATATATGTAAGACCCTTATAGTAATGTACATACTATAATATGAGCACGTATATAAATCATGTAAGCATCTAGTAAAACTAACTAATGCAAATAAGTAGTGTATGTGTGACCCATGAAAACCCCTTTTGTATGAATGCAATGTTTAAAAATGGTTATAGTCCAGCAAAAACATTTGACTTGGTTCTCTATAACCTTGGCTCTGATTACCAATCTATAACACCCCCAAAATGGGTCGCAGCGAAATAAGGATCCGAGAGCGTTACTTCATAATAACATTGCACAAGACATGAGAGAACAACCACTAAACGTGTCATTTGAAAATGATACATTGGATTTAATAAATTATTATTACAAAAGCTCAACGGCTAAACTTGTTCATTCTTAAAAATGCAAATATTTTTCTACATGACAAATATCCCCAAAATGTAATGCACGTAAATCTTTATAGAAATGACTCTACAATGTAGACCACCAATGTATCCTTGTTTCTTGTACCTTATTAACCTGAGAAAAACATGCTTAAAATGGTCAACATAAAGTTGGTGAATTCATAGGTTTATATATGTATAAATCCGGACTGCAAGATTTCCCCATGATAAATATCACAAAATGCCATTACGTTTCTCAAAGCTCATGACACTGAAGCTAGACATATATGAATACAATATAAATATTGCCTACATTGCCCATCTTAGATATAGTGTAGGTATGTGTAGGTATGTTTATAAATGTGTTAAATGAAAATGGTATGGATGGTTTGTTGTTTTCTTTTTGGGACGTGGCTAGACAAAGGAAAAGAGAGAATTATGTTTGATTTTTACCAAGTGAAATGGATGTGTGTGATATGTATCTAGTTTTCCACTTCCTTATATGCTACTTGGACTAGTCAAGTTCACTATTAGAAATGGTCAAGATTCAAAGGGACCATAGGGAGGGTTTTAGGGAAGACTGTTGGTCAAACCAACATGTCCTAGCTTAACCTTAATGAGTATAAGTTGTACAAAGGACCTAGCTAGTAAAAATGTGTGCTTCATGTCCCCTAAGACTTAATATACACAAAAATAATGAAAGGAAAAGAGCTAGTTGATGTCTTAGATATTTTGTGTAAATATCATGCATTACTTAAAGTTTAAATGTATAAAGGTTAAGTGTAGATGTATAACTTGTAAAGTGTATGTCTTGGTTTGGTTCCCTTATGTAGAATTTGGCCAATATGATGAATGTGGGTGAAGTTTTATAAAACTTTGGGTATTGGGTAAACAAATGGGTATTTGTTGAAGCGTAGATATGTTTTGGTAGTTCCGGGAATGCCTAAATATATTTTATCACGAAACGTAAACACTTTACGTAACCAATAAAATGTGCAAAGTTAATAATTATCCTTTAAATAATTATCTAGCATTTGCTTGATGTAAACATTTAATTGTTTGATGCCCGTTTATATTGAACGATAATTTTTAGCTTACGCGATTTAACTTAATGATTACGATATAAAAGCAAACGCGTACAATATTAAAAATAAATAGTGAATTTATTGACATCGTAAATGACCCTAAAACACGGGGTGTTATAGTCTTCCCTTATTAAATGAGCCTTGTCTCAAGGATTAAGATGCGGCACTTGATGACGGTGCGGACTTTGTGAAGAGGTGTGGACATTTCTTCCTGAATTGGTCTTCATGTTCCCATGTGAACTTAGGACCTCTCCTGGAGTTCCATCGAACCTTGACAATTGGGACACGGCTTCGCCTCAATTGTTTGACTTCTCAATCCATGATTTCTATAGGTTCTTCCACAAAATGAAGCTTGTCATCAACGTGGAGTCCTTCCAATAGAACGACTAATGGATCGTCAGAATAACACTTCTTCAAGTTGGTTACATGAAACGTGTTATGAACCCTGATTAGCTCTTACGGAAGCTCAAGCTTGTAAGAAATGGCTCCAACCTTTTCCAACACCTTGAAAGGTCCAACATATCCGGGGTTTAGCTTCCCTCGTTTGCCAAAACGTGCTACTCCTTTCTAAGGCGAAACCTTAAGCATCACCCTATCTCCAACTTCTGCTTCGGTATATCCTTCCTGATCATAACTCCTACATCTTCGTGTTTGAGATTCTTTGGTTTCTGTGCTCCAGTCTGAGCATTCAAGATTTGTTTAGGAAGATCCAAGCCAATAGTCGTAACTAAGGCTCAAACTCTTAATGGTTTAATCTGCTCTTTCCTGCTTAAAGTATCAGTAACAACATTTGCTTTCCCCGAATGATAACTAATTCATATCTAGGTGGTGTCGTAATACTATGATCTATGGTATGACGTAGACGTTGAAACATGGTGTATATTGGTGTATTCCTTAATGACAAGTAAACTTGTTAGTGGATCGTCCTAGGGTGACTAGGGATGCGTCTTGACTTTTCGACCTAGGGTTTGGTGTAAGATGATGCCAACTCTATGTGGTAAAGAGGTGTAAGGGTTGACTTAGTCATTATGATTACTAATTTGATTCCTCGTAATAGGCATGTTTTATGGATACGCACACAAAACTAAATAGAAAATTATTTCTTGACAAGAAGTTTTAAGGTGACTACTCTCAGCATGGCATGATCCTTCCTGAATTATACATAGGTGATCAGGTTATGTATAGTTGAGGCTATAATAATGCAATACTCATTTTCATCAAAATAGTGTTATGATTTCATGATATTTGTTAAAGTAGTTTGCAAGAGTAAATAAGTAATCTAAGTTAATCTTGAAGAAATTTTCATAACACGATGATTTGATAGATAGTGGGTTTCATTGTTTTCCCTCTAAGATACAACATGGTTTTCTTGATACTACAATTTCCTAATACAATTGAATACCATTATTCCTAAAACAAGGTGTCTATGGGTGACGTCCGAGCTGACTGGTGACTAACTCCTGGAGCTTCCTGAAGTTCTCTCAGTTCCTGTTGCTGTGAACTCTAACTGAAAGCCAAATTGTCGCTCAATCGCTATACGAGCCCTTTTCTCCTGCTACGAGTATCTCTCTTGATTGCCTCCGTAGTTTATCCTAGCACGTCCAAGGATTGCATTCTCTGCCTCAGCAATGTCTACCCTAAATCTTAGAGCCGTCAACTCCTCCTGCATGGGCACTCCTAATAAATGCTCCTGTATGCCTCGTATAGCCTCCCCGTGTTGGGTTTGTATCCTCACAACGGCCGCCGCAGGAAAAGCAATTGCAGCGACGGGCTCTGGGTGAATGATGTCCACCCTGATATCGAGGTCTCCAGTCTCCTTAGCAGAGACGGAATGGTTAGGAGCATCCATAATCTGCACACGCAAGAGTTTATATAAATCGTCTTTATATGAAACCATGCAAGATGCGTGCAGTATGGATGATAAAATGTGATGTAAGGTGGTGTATGGTAAAAATGAATATGCACTAATAGTATAAATGAATGATGGTAAGATATCATATTTGATAGTTTAATGATTTTAGGTAGCATTTAGGACCTACGAGCTTATAGTACTACCTTACCTTAAGAAATGTTCTAGTATTTATATAAATAATCCTTATATAAATAATTGTAGAGTATTTGTGAAAGAATGTAAACTCATCTTTGTATATATATGTAAGACCCTTATAGTAATGTATGTACTATAATATGAGCACATATATGAATCATGTAAGCATCTAGTAAAACTAATTAATGCAAATAAGTAGTGTATGTGTGTCCCATGAAAACCCCTTTTGTATGAATGCAATGTTTGAAAACGGTTATAGTCCAGCAAAAACATTTGACCTGGTTCTCTATAACCTTGAGTCGCAGCGGAATAAGGATCCGGGAGCATTACTTCATAATAACATTGCACAAGACATGAGAGAAACGTATCACTAAAAGTGCGTTGAAAATGATACTTGGATTTAATAAATTATTGTTACAAAATGCACAAACGGCTAAACTTGTTCATTCTTTAAAATGCAATATACTTTTTCTACTTGGACAAATATCCCAAAATTGTGATGCACGTATTCTTTACAGAAAAATGACTCTACAATGTATCCACAAATGTAACCTTCGTTTCTTGTACCTTAAATAACATGAGGAAAAACATGCTTAAAACGGTCAACATAAAGTTGGTGAATTCATAGGTTTATATATGTATAAATCCGGACTGCAAGATTTCCGGTATAAATATTCAAAATGCCATTACGTTTCCCAAAGCTCATGACACTGAAGCTAGACATATATGAATACCATATAAATTTTGCTACATTGCCCATCCTGTTGTTCACCGAAACATCCAAATTTGACATGCTATAACGTTCGTTCCCGGTGATAGCTAATCACCCGAACGGGGAGGTCAATCCCAAATAGATCTATTTATAACACTCGCGCTTCCAAACCAGAAATTAACAGTTCATGATACCGGGCATATTGGGTTCAAGCTACTTAGACAAAACGTAATCAATATATAAAATGTCCACTTGCATCCAATTATAAAACAAAGCATGTTTCTCACCCCAAAACTTGTAAATTATAGAAATCGTTAAAACATGGGGCTACGAACTCACCTTCGGGGGGACGTGGTGATTCGATATTATAAATCACCAAATGGAAAACACGTCACCATACGCCGAATGCAACCTAAATAATCATAGGTCGTATAAGTACTAAATACTATGAATAACTAACACCATATATAATCCTATATAGCTCATCACCATCTATTTATAATTTAAAAATCATGGTTATAAGGTAAAAACTGTTTACTATTATCGTTTTTAGGTAAAAATAGCGTAACATTCACGTGTTAAATCCGTTTCGCGCGTTTTTTACGTCGACGTCTTCGTATTAAGATGTATATAAATATAGAATATTTTTATATTTTTAAGACCTTATGATGAACAGTACTTTTACTGTTCATGATGTTTCATAAATTTATTTTTATAAATTTTAAATTGTCGTAAACTCGTAAACGTAATAACTTATTCGTTTTAATCCCGATTTTAGCGATTCCTTCGAGCACGTCTTTGTAATTGAAAAATGTATCAAAATTATCACATTTTATACATTTGGGTCTGCTGATGAATAGTAAATTTTATTGTTCATAGTTTATAAAATTACTTTTATAAACTTTAATTATCGTAAACGTCGTATTTTATTCGTTTTAGCTCCGTTTTTAGTAATTCTTTCGAGCACGTTCTCGTAATTTAATGTTCTATTTATTTATGATGTTTTTCTAAAAATAAAGTCCCTGATGAACAGTAACTTTTTATAAAATTATTTTTATAAAAGTATTAATTATCGTAAAACTTGTAATTAGCGTATCTCTTTTGTTATAAATCGGTTTTTCGAGTTCCTTATATGCTTACGATCATTGTAATATGTAGTATTTTTATAAAATATAAAATCGATGGCTTAAGTTTTGATCCAAAACAGCACCTAAATATCTTGTATATAATTAATTATATACACTTGTTTTATATACTTTTTCAACTTTATAAAATACCACAAATCTTCCAATACTCTTTATATACTATGTCTTACATATAATAGTGTCCATAGGTCCAATGTTTGTCCAAAAGTCCAACTTAACAAGTCCTTAACATTGTTTTTAAATCACAACTTTCTTAAGTAAACTTTTAATTACAAGTTTATAGTTATACTTTTTACACTTAAATCAACATGACACAATACTTATATTTCCATTATTCCATGATATTACCAACCACATAACATGAGAATAAGTTTACAAAACCATAATCACAAGTACAAATATATTTTACATGTTTAAAAGTGGGTGATTTTGCTACATAGAACTTATATACACATAAAATGATAAATGTAAAGTTATTAAGGGTTTTAGATAACGCTAGTGAGATGTAATATAGTAACCAATAATATCTAAACCCATGTTTAGATATTTACCCAAGGTTTTCAAGACTTGAAAACCACAATCCTTCCAAGAACCGTAGCTTCCTTTTCTTTGTTTTTATCCTTGTAAAGGCTTAACAAGCCTTTAAACTTTCTTAGAATATCTTAGATATAGTGTAGGTATGTTTATAAATGTGTTAAATGAAAATGGTATGGATGGTTTGCTGTTTTCTTTTTGGGACGTGGCTAGACAAAGGAAAAGAGAGAATTATGTTTGATTTTTACCAAGTGAAATGGATGTGTGTGATATGTATCTAGTTTTCCACTTCCTTATATGCTACTTGGACTAGTCAAGTTCACTATTAGAAATGGAAAAGATTCAAAGGGACCATAGGGAGGGTTTTAGGGAAGAATGTTGGTCAAGCCAACATGTCCTAGCTTAACCTTAATGAGTATAAGTTGTACAAAGGACCTAGCTAGTAAAAATGTGTGCTTCATGTCCCCTAAGACTTAATATACACGAAAGTAATGAAAGGAAAAGAGCTAGTTGATGTCTTTGATATTTTGTCTAAATATCATGCATTACTTGAAGTTTAAATGTATAAAGGTTAAGTGTAGATGTATAACTTGTAAAGTGTATGTCTTGGTTTGGTTCCCTTATGTAGAATTTGGCCAATATGATGAATGTGGGTGAAGTTTTATAAAACTTTGGGTATTGGGTATACAAATGGGTATTTGTTGAAGCGTAGATATGTTTTGGTGGTTCCAGGAATGCCTAAACATATTTTATCGCGAAACGTAAACACTTTACGTAACCAATAAAATGTGCAAAGTTAATAATTGTCCTTTAAATAATTATCTAGCATTTGCTTGATGTAAACATTTAATTGTTTGATGCTCGTTTATATTGAACGATAATTTTTAGCTTACGCGGTTTAACTTAACGATTACGATTAAAAGAAAACGCGTACAATACTAAAAATAAATAGTGAATTTATTGACATTGTAAATGACCCTAAAACACGGGGTGTTATAGTTTGCTTCTTCAAAAACCAAGATGTTAGACAACATCCCTTAAACGTGGAAACACCACTAGTGCTGTTGTGATCTACGTAATCTCCCGCATGATTCGAATCCGCATACACTATTGTTTCTATGCCGGATCT